>VZRN01003130.1:150701-336394 GCA_013397935.1 Dasyornis broadbenti | reverse complement strand
CCGGCCCCGCCGTGACGGGCGGCGGGGGGAGGCCCCGCACCGCCGCTCCTCGGGCGCTCCTGTGGCAGAAGGTGCCTCTTCGGAGCATTACGGGAAGAAAGAGGGCTAATGAATAACGTGTAATTGTCGCTGGATAGCGTGATTTGTAATAAACGCCTTGTTATCCAGATGCAGCGTGTTATTTTAGGCCTCTGCTCCATGTGGCCTCAGGGCTGCAGGGGAAGCCCTCGGGCGCCTCGCCGCCCCTTCCCGGCTTCCAGCGCCGCCGGGATCTGCGGCCAGGCACGGGGAAGGGCAGGGAAGCGCTCCCGGGAAAAGGAGGAGCTCCCGGGGCCGCTGGGCTCGGGGCGCTGTGTTACAGCGCCAGGACAACCCTGGAAACTGGCATCGAGCTGCAGGAAATACTCGCTTTTTAATGAGTAAAAGCAGAACTTCAGGTCACCTCAGATTTTAAGACATCCCCTCTCCCGTTTCTTAACAGTAACCAAAGTTTTGGGCTACTCGTTGGGGGTTTTGTGTTTGTTTGTTGTGGTGGTTGTGTCTTGGGGATTTTTTTTTGTTTGTGTTTAGTTTTGGTTGGTTGGTTTTTACTCCAATGGTTTAAAAGATTTTTTTAATTTTACAGCTTGGTATAATATAAAGTGCTGTTTTATTGATAGCCCTAGGCTAGTGTAATCACAGTAATACCACGCTTTTTGCTCCCCTCTCTCCTCAGGTTGTTTTAAACATTTGAAAAGTTCCTAATAATTTTTAAAGCATTGCTGTAACCTGTTGGAGGAGTTTGGGATGCCCCTGTTACCAGAAGAAACATGCTGATCTTAAAAACTTGTAATTTAGGTACTCTAAAAAGCATTAATTTGACTTTGTACATACTAGATTTTATACATACAGGACTTTAGAAGGAGATGCCTTCGCAGAAATAAAACGTTTCCAAAGAATAGCAACTCAAAGCACACGGTTAGATTTGGTCCTAGGCAGGGCTGATGAGCAAACAGGTGAGAGGTGAATAAAAATGTTAAAAACTTCATTTTCTCACACCAGTACAATCTACGTGATGCAGTGCACCTCCCCATCACACAAATTCTTTGTATAACATTTTGCTTAATAAATGCCAAAAATCTGTAAGGTAGCTAAAAAGATCTGGAATTTTAACAAGTGTTGTTCTCCTTTCTGGCGCTAAGAGCAATGTCAAATGAGTGATGTACATGTTAAAATTACTACCACTAAGCAGGACAGTGACATTCACTGCTCTGAGCACACCTGCAGTGTTTATACCACACCTTCAGCTGCTCCTGTCCACCACAATCCCTGTTTTTCTGCTCCTGTGCTTTACCACCTCCAATCCCATTTCATCCTTATTGTTCTGAGACATCTTTCATGCCATGCCAAAACAAACCGAACCCATAGTAGTATTTAGTACAAAACTGCCAACTCCTTCCAGCCAGGACAGCGGGACTGATTTCTTTAAGTTTCAGTACTGCAGGGCACTACACTCAAATACTGTTCTTCCTTAAATTCCTTCTCTTTTGGAGAAAGAATGGTTACATAACATCATAGAGGGGTGCATTTTCTTTTCCAGAAAACTAGATTTGGATGTTCTTATTATTTTTGCTATTTGAGGGGGGTTTAATTTTTAGCCTAAACTACAGGTTATGTCATAACATTTTGGATCTCAAGTCAGGAGAGAATTGAGTTTACTCATATTTTGCAGTGCAGCTTTCTTGGCTGGTACTGCGGGAAGTTACCTTCTTTTACCTAATCTCTTAGGTTTTATTTTATAAACAGATTCTCTCACTTAGCCAGGCATTCTTAGACCAGTAATTAGTAGAAAAGACAAGCTTTATACATATCTGCAAGTTAATTGCAAACTAATGGCGAGGAGTAAGAGAGAAGACTTTACACAGCATATAGTCGTGCATAATAAAAAACCATAAGGAAACAACTATTAAGTGTTGCTGCCCAGACCTTCCTGAGTTTTACTTTTCCTGAAAGAAGTATAAAAACACCCCTAAAGCATTTGATGATCCTTCTCTTAAAGGATTTGCCAAGATGTATCACCTTGCCCTAATTGGCAACTCTGAACTTACCTGTTTATATGTGAAAGGCTCACCCACGTTTTCATCCCGGCTGAAGGTTTTATAAAGCACAGCAGTGTTTCAGTTGGAAATTTATGAAGCCTAATGAATGTAGGTTGTCAGGTTTTTGTTGCATGTAAATAATGTGTGAACATTTAATGTGCAGGTCAGATTCACTGAAATGGGTGTGTGTGGAGGCCACCAGCCATACCACATCCTTGTTCCACAGACAGCCCTCGCTGGTAACAATTCAGCCGCACGACTAAAAGGCAACTTGTTGCCCATGTGGGTTTTTGATTAGCTGGAAAAAATTGGGAAGAACACTACAGGGAAACACCGGAGAGCACCTGAAAGCTTTGTACTGAAACCATTTTAAAGAACAAGTTCATTTGTTGCAAAACTTCTGTCTTAGAAGCTACGAAGGACTTGATCCAAGTGAAACATTCTCATTGTGAGTGTGCAAATCAGGTGGTTTGCATTTCGTTCCCCAAATTCTCTACGCAAAGATATGCAAACGTGTTTTTCTCTCTATTCCAGCCTATTCCTTGTGTCTACTCTTCTTATGCTCTCCCAAATGCATGTTTGTGCCATCTTAGACAAACCTATCCGACACTCTTCAAAAGCAGTTTACTCACATCTAAAAGGATAACTTCAAAATAGCAGGTAAGAATAAATTTAAATTATTCCAGGTCTCTGTTAAACAAAAGATGACGCAATATGTTTCCTGCATAGGAACTGCAGCCACTTGCTTAGTAAAAGCTTGTATCTAACCTTTTCAGATGAAACAGCAGTTCAGAAACAGGACTTTTTTGTTTATTTAGCTTTTGAAGACTGCTATTAACTCAAAATGTTAGATGTGCATCACAGACTGAAACAACAAAACCACCTCTTCTAAGCATCATGTAAGACAAGCGAGTTAACTGTAGCCAACTCTGTATTTTTGGGGACTACATAAGCACCAGAGCAGTGGTTTAAAAAAAGCAAGCTACCAACCAGCTGGCTGTATTAACAAACAGGAAAAGATCCCTTCCCAGCACAACAGGCCCCATGACACTATGCAGATATTAAAAGCACTTTACAGTTTTGATTGACAGAAACCTGGCCTAAGCAGTCGAGAACGATGCATTTCATGCAGTCTGAGGTAAAAGCAATGTATTAAATCACTTGGCCCTGGTAGAATTTGTCAGGCCTTGCCCTGCTTGACAAGACTGTGTGTGGCCTGCAGTTTCTCAGACATGGTGCTGCAAAGAAAGGAAGTGTTACACAAAAGCTGCATTCTCTCTTTTGTTTCCCCCATCCCTTCTTTGCACAAGATCTTCTGCCTTTGTCTGTGTGTACATAAACCAGGGAAAAGCTCCAGTTTCTGCACACCAATAGTCAAGACTTCTGGAAAACAGCTATTCCAGTCATTTGTACATGTAAGCTATTGCTTACATTCCTCTTCTGTAATTATATTGCTATAGAGACTGGGTTTTGAGACATTGAGAATTTTGGAAGCATTTATAAACAAAGCCAGCATATTTATAAACAAAGCTTTTTATTAATAAAATGTTTACACCTTTTTTTTTGCACAATACATCAGATAGGTAGTGATTTAGCATGTTATTACACTATAAAAGTTTATTATGAATGCTTAGGCTGAAAAGGCTGTTTACATTATGTCAAATCAACATTTCTTTATTTGCATTCTATGCACTATATGGGAGTGTAACAATTCAAACAAAAAGGAGAGAACAAAGGCCTGGTTTTCCTCATTAGCATCTACAAACCAACAATACAGACAAACCTGTACACGCTCTCAGGACCAGCCCAAGAGAAGACTAAAAAAAAAGTCTCAAAACATTCATAAGCTTGGGAATTCATCACTACAATATTTCATCACTAGTAATCTGACTACACTTCATGCAGTGAAGCAATGGTTGGAAATTTGTGCAGTTTACAGTGCTGCAAATGCTCTGTAACATTGAGCGGCTAAAGTTTGTTTCAGTAAGAGATAATACAGTAAGAAGGCACAGACCTTTCAACCCTTGTAACAGGTTAACCCCATCCTAGAATGAAAAGGCAGAATGTTGGTATGAGTGACAAGAATTGCTGATACAAAGGTTAACCGTCACACCTAATTTTACAAGCAAACATTTACTACACTGCAAGAGCTCTATGCATATCAGGTTATTTTTGTGTCCTGAACACACAAACGCAACTTCTCTTTCAGAAAAAACCCTTTTTTCTTCATTGTCCTCAGTGTGGGGGGTACAGTTGGGAAGATTGCAGAAGTCTTAAGTATCTTAGCTACAGAAACACAATCCATTTCTGTGCCTTAAATCAATTAATTCACTGTCACAGTGTCAGTGTTGGATACACAATATTCAGAAAGAGGAAGTACATGAAAGAAAGTTAAAATACAGAAGAGCTGACTAGAGGCTTACAATAACTTGCTCCTCCAAGTGAATGTGCTTTTAGCCTTCATTACGTGGCAAAACAGTCATGGCACAGGTCTCAGCTGCTGTAACAGTTTCATGAGGCTGTGCTAATGAATTGCCATTTTGCTTACAAATATTTGCTGCTGTGACAGATACTTCTAGAACTTTGTGGCAAAAAAAGATACTCACCATCTATTGTTATCTAAATCCCATAAGGAAACAAAGAACAAATTGCCAAGAAAACATAATGGATTTAATAGGAAATACATACTGTAACGCGAGTAAAAGTGAGGCAAGATAGTAGCAGTGAATCTATCAAGGTGTCAGAGTTACAGAATATTTAAGTGCAACAACTGGATGGAGTATCACACCCACAGTGATGAAAAGCATGACTGAAGAGTTGTCTGTGTCCTTCAACATTTGAAAAGGAGTAGCAGTTGGTTTGTTCAGTAATATGTATGTGAAAACGTCAACAGAAACCAAGCAAAGAAAACCCCAACCTTCTCAAAAGAGGAAAACCTTTACAAAGATAATTAGCTCCTTAAATAAAATCTATAGTTAGTGTTTAAGCAAAAATTTAAGAACATCAATTTGCAGGTTGATGTAACAGGAACAGCAAAATTGTTTCTTCTAAGAAGTCTTTATTCTAGACTGAGAAAAGTCATCCTACTGCCCTGATTCTCCATGTAAAATAGGGAGCACCATGTAATTCTCACCCATTAGGACTTCTCTAAGTATTTCTGAATAGCTCTTTATAACATGTGTACCCTGACAACACCATGTTAAAAATTCAGGGTTGGGTGGGGTGGGAGGAAATGGGGGGGAAGGACGAAAAAGCTGACCCTAGGAACATTGACATGTCAGAGGCTAAGCTCATCAGTCTTCTTGGATTTCAGGACAGTCTTATATCCCTTGAAAGATTTGCTATCTGTGACACTTCATGGGTAAAGTCTGGTACTGCTTGTTTGACTTTTTTCAAGTCGTGCATTTTTGACTGTAGCAGAGAAAGAAGTGGTTTGCATTCACACTTTTGAAACTTCCAGAATATCAGAAGGGATTTTTCATAAATAAACACTGGTGTCAGAAGGCCTAAATAATTCTAGGGAATTATGTTTTGGCACCTGAATTTTTGTATTATATACAAAAATGTAGTTTCAAGCATATTCTTTTGACAAGCTGGAGCCATGTGACTCAAAGGAAAGCTGATATACCATTTTTTAATACTAGAAGTTGTATTTCCATCTTACATTGGTAACTCACACCATCATCATATTTCTGTAAATCTTCTGTCACCTACCATCACTAGGCTGTGGTCTATTACTAGAGATGGGATCTGAACATAAAACATTAACAGTTTTCTTTAGAGAATTTTTTGCAGATTTTTTAGAGGCTTAATTCCAAGTACACAGTTCTGCTTTAAGTAAATGACTGATGATGTGCAAACCATCTCAGGTGGTTGTACGATAACTTCCTGCTAGAAAAGTTAAGAAAGTTTGTCCTTCTCTCTCGACTATGAACCAAAAAGCCTTTTCTAGAGGCTGAAAGTATTCAAGAGAGATATGTGAAGCCTTTTTAGAAAATGAACAGGCAGTGTAGAAGTTGAAGCCAGTGAATTATGCAGGTTCTCCTCACGCTGGAGATGATTTTGCCCTGCTTGTCTGTAGCTATTGCTGCTGAGTGAAGTTCACTCCAGGGTGACGAACTCCAGCATTCTGACAGCTTCTGTCCTGTAAATCATCCATTCCCAAGATAGTCTTTGCAAATTGCTGACACAGCACACCACAAATAGCCTACACCATCCTTAATACACACTAAAGACTGTTTCACCAGCAAGTCATTCAAACATCACTGCTAAAGCTTCCTTTTCCAACTAATAATGTGTTATACTGGAACTTAACACTAATGTTAAGGACTAATTTAAGCTTTACAGTGAAACAAAAAAATCTTGCTAAGGCCAACTTTTAAACCATTCAAGATATTCACCATTAGTTACTTTTTGATAATTAAAATGAAGCTTTAACCATGAACGTAGTTCTCCCTCAACCAGGTTAAAGGAATAGACTTCCAAATCAGTAAGTAGGTCCTATCTCCTCTCCTCTTACTCTCTTCCCAAGCAAGTAAACAATCTTTCTTGAGCAGGCTGGTAGCATTAAATGTAAAGCAACACATCAAAGCCTCAAGTCTGCATAAAACATCCTTCTAGGCCATTAACTGTCTGATCCTGCAGCACTTAAGGAACGGTCTCACTGATGTCAGCAGAGATCTGAAGTGCAGTGATTTGTTGGACGTAATAACAGAGTCTTTACCTTCATGGCAACAGCAAAAGTCATGAGAATTGCAGAACTTTTCAAAGCACCTATAACAATTTTCAGTAGTATGGTTACTAGATGCTCCTGTCATTAAACGTAAGCTTCCAAACTTTGCCTACTTGGGCACATAATATGCCAGTTTTCAGTATATAAAATATCCTACAAAACTACCTACAGCACAGATTGGGAGCCTGGCAAGTCAGCTAAGTGACTGTTTTAATAGCGTATTGGATGAAGACATCTCTCAAAACTTGGGGAGCACATACAAGTTGCTCCAAAGCTTAAGAACTAAATATTTATCAAATTGTATTTTTTTTTTCAGTTCTGTAACTTTCATGAGAAAGAACTGGTGGTGTTTAGAAGTTGCAATAGTCATATTTTTTTAAGCTAAAAAATGTTCTGGATTAATAATATAACATACACCTCGTTGCATTTTTACATACGTGACACTTTGCCCTTTCAAACTTGTTCTGCAGAAATTAACCTGTGCCATGCGTTCTGGGATGACCCTGCTTGAGCAGAGAGGCTGAACCAGATGACCCACTGTGGTCCCTTCCAACCTGAACCATTCTGTGATTGTGTAACTCCCTTTGACCGTATCTGAAAGTTTAGTCTCTCTGATAACCTCCACCCATTAAACAGAAAGACATGGTGGAATAAAACTTTAGTCCTGAGCTTTTTAAACAACTTACCAGGAAAAAAGTTATTAAAAATTTAGCTGGAATGGTTGATAATTAGCACTCCAAACACTCCAATACCTATGTATCTCCAAATAGAGAAGCTATGTTAGGACAAAATATAATCAATTCCAGCAAGCCTAGTGCAAGATCAAAGCAGCTGACCCAACAAATTATTAATCCAAAAGAAACCATTTTTCTCCACCAAAAATGAAACAATGAGCATGTGCATCTCATGCAGTGAAGACTGCATTCCAGCTTTCAGCAGGCCCAATCATCAATAAACACTTATCTTGACTCAGAAGAACTTACATCAACCGTCTGTCTTTTTAAACAGGCAAATGTTAAAAAGCAGCCTCAGTCCAGGTTTGGGAGCTTGGACAATCTGAAACACTGGCTGTTTCCATGTGTTCATTACCTGCAGTAATTCAAGATCATAACTGCAGAAAGAGGAGGATGTATGCTCATGAAGCTGTGTTTCTTGGGCTCTCTAGAAGCGTGGAGCCTGTAGGACTGTGGCAAAGAAGGCAGAATTGGCAATGCAGGCAGGGTAAGGAAAAGGCATGACAAAAATGTAGTCACCAAATATTAAACTCACTGACCTGTCCAAAAACCTCACTGTACCAGTTTGCCTGTTTTGCTCCAGCTCTCTAAGAATTTTCACTAACACAAATGAATCCGAAGTTCTTTAATTTCTTACAAACTTTCCTACATTTCCTTCAGAGAAAATACTTGAGATGATAGAAAACCAGATTAAAAATAAGAATAAGCATCATCATGACCTCAGTTTGATACTAAAGCTAAGCAGCATATTTTAGTATATACTCAAGTCTATTAAGCTCTTTTTCTTCAAAAGTATAAAAGTTTCTCACTAGTGCTGGTAAGAAACAAAAAGTAAAAATAAATAAAATAGCACAAACAGATATGGTCAATCTATAGTTTAATTGAAAGCCTACTAGAACCAATACAGAATAAGCTAAACGCTGATTTGCTAAAACCCCTCACAGATGAAAAACCCCAGGAACCAAGAGGTAACGATCTACATTACCACGTCTTAAGGTTACTTCCTATGTGTGTTTTGTGCCCAAAAGAGGAAAGACTGGGTGCACCCCAGAGGAAAGCTTGTTCAACAGACAGGCCTCGTGCTGCCCCAACAGGATTCTCTATTGGCCCTTTCAAATGTGATTGAAAGAGAAAGAATTTCATCTGCCTCTGGATGAACTCACAGTGACAATACCTAAAATGCAGGAAAAAAAAAACCCTGATGGAGATTCCCCACAAGTTTATCCTTAGGTATGGAATGGAAGGAGTGTAAGAAGATTGTATTATTTTTTACTGTTTTTACATAATTTATAACACTTTAAACACTGGTCTCATAAATATAATATGAACACTTTACACATGCTAAGGAATTCAAAGTTTTCCCCAAAAACTTGTAGGTCTTATCAGAACCACTGGCAGCATCTGTTTGCAGCATCTCTTTTTAGTCAGTAACCACTTAGTTAGAAAAAGTAATTTTCTTCAATCAACATCTTTATATTAAAAAACTTGTAACAACAAAAAGATGACTACAAGCATATCAGTTTGCCTTAAAGTGATTACAGTCAGCATGAAAAAGAAGATTGTCTGTGGTTTAAGATGTTGCTTGTGTCCCCACCCCCAGTGCAGATCATCTTTAAATAAAAAGTGCAAATGGGATTTGGGGACTGGATCGACTGATTTGCCTACTGTTTGTCTTCAGTTGTGTATTCTGTAGCCATCTCACATCAACTGTCCATACTTTGGATTAGCTACACCAAAATTCAAAATAAGGCTCACTGAAGAAAAGGAAGAAATGACATCTAACTTCCAGACTCCTCCTCCCCCAATCTCCCACGAAAGTGCTCATTTCCCTTTTTACAAAAAAAACTCCCAAACTCCCTTGATTACAAAGCTAGGAAAACATTTTAGTTCTACCATCCACGTAGTCACCTTCCAATCAAGCAAGGCCAAAAAAGTGATGATGGATTCCCTTTGAATGCAAGAGACACTGCACGCTGTGTCAGCCAGCAGGCTGCCCTGACGACTGCAGTCTTTTCTGCGTGCGTACGGGTGTCAGATGAGCTGGTCCCTTTTGGGGGGACTTCGGGTCTATGAACACCAGCAGACAAAGATCCAAGACTGATAATATAAACCCAACGTGAACTATTAACTTCCAAGACCACCTACTGTATCAACAAGCTTGATTTTCTAAGGGGTCAGTCAACAGCAGCTGCGCTTTGTCACCGATGGCTGTCGTCGAAGTTTGAAGCCCTTTCCACTGGACTGGGGGTTGGTGTCAGTGGATGGAATTCTGCGACCTACAAGGAGGCAGGAAAAAGAAATGTATAGGAAATGTTATACTTCTATATACATTCTAAGCATCCGGTGTGTGTTCTGTATACAAAAATGTGTCTTCAATTAGCTGTAGGTCATTAGGGATGACATTCCTGCCCAGCAGGATGGCAGCAACAGTCTGTGTTATGTCTGTAAGAGGGACGGCTGCACAAAAGGAGAGCAGAGGCAGTTTGAAGCCAATTTAGCAGCAGTTACACTTCAGGCTCATCTAGACCTGGACAGCTGAGCCATAAAAGCACTTGGAGAATATCCTCTGCAGGATGCAATACCATCTGGAATAGCTTGAGACCAACCATCTTGACCTGTATTTCCACAGATCACCTGCATCGGGCTTAGTAAAGGAGTGTTTGTAGAGAGAGCTGCTTTAGTCATCCCATCAGTCTTTAAAATGGACTGTTCCTGGTTAAGCATTCTCTTCTGAGGAGGATTTATGATTTTTTTTCTCCCCATAATTTATTCAAGATCAATTTTAGAGGGCAACTATTAAGTCAGTAAATCAGGAAGCTAATCTACAGCACATACTTTTTATATCAGCTTCAATACATTCAACCGCTTCTACAGACTATTTTTTTTTTCTTAAGTCTAATGTTTCTGTAGTTAGTCCTCTTTTCACAAACAGCCTGACATACCTGCACACTGGTGCTGCTATTTGACACATATCTTCCAAACAATATTGCACGGAATTCACTTTGGAATACTGTCTGCTTTTTATTCACACACATAAAACGTAGCATTGTTGTCCTCACCACAAATGAGATAGAAAAGATTTGCAATTTAATATTAAAAAACCCCAAGGCACTACAATCATATTTGTGTAAAACCTACATGCAGTAGTTGCTATGCCCCATGCAGTAATCTGGCATTTATGAATTCTTGTATTTTTAAAAATACACTTTTTTAGCCTAAGTACAAACACTGAGAGTGAGAACTTAATTCCTTTTCTCAGATGTATAAAGTCTGGATGTTCCTCATGCCACTTCCTTTCCCTTCCATAACCTTAGAAGTACTAATTGGAACATTCAATAACAGACATGGTAAGATGACACTGACTTCTGACACGAGTGCCTTGCTTGCTATTTATCCAGCAGCACCACAGTAGGCTGAAAATCTCTAGAAGGAATATTTAGAGGTCATTAGATGACGAGAAATTCATGCAGCTCATTTTGCAGTTTGTAGTCATGTCAGACTGTAACAGATTGTAACAAATTTAAGTCAGCATATTCTCACCCAAATAGCACAAAAAGTAATACAGAAATAAAATCTTTACTTGAACTGCTTGAGAAAGAGAGTACATTAACTGTTTAAATACTTACTAATTTCTATAAAGAGTTCATTAATGTTTATTGCATTTTTCGCACTTGTCTCTACAAATATTGCATGAATGGAATCTGCATAGTCTTTAGCATCTTTTTCCATGACTTCTCTGGGAAAAAAAAAGGAAAGAGAAAACCATGAGTGCAAAAGAACCCCATTACTCAAAACCTTAAGGGACAGATTAAGTTTTTAAGTGTCTACAATGAATATTTTACCTGTTTGGCATCACAGTGCTCCCTGATGATGAAGCTGATGCTCATTTTTCACTCTGTGCTATCTCCCTGTCTTGAGGGATGAGCACAGTCATGAAGGCCTTAATCCATCTGACAACACTGCCGTGGCTTTGTCTTGAGTGCCCTAAGCTTAGGTCTTGCAATCAATCCTTATGAGGTGTGTTATTCATCCCCCCACCTTTAGATGTTCTGAGAAGATCCTAAAGCATTATTTCCAATTATCCTGTGCATTTCTTATGACTGTTTACAAAACCAAAGTATCTCCCAACACTGCACAAACCATCAGTGCAGCATTTACTTGGCATGAAGACGTAGCTATGAAAGAAGAATATTTTTATACTGAGTATACAGAAGTGTACTACTTATTTTGCACCCCAAAGTAGGCAGGCAAGTTGATAATGTCATTTCTTTCCTTAAACAAAATGAAAAATACAAACCCCAGTAGCTGGAGGGAGGTCTGGACTTCATGTTTTATCACTTCCCATACAATTTTTACAGAACCGGCTTCTTTCAGTAATGAGGGACTTCAGGATATCAAGAGCGTGGACTTTGATCAGTGACTCAAATATCGCCTCTGACTAAAGTACAAGGAATCTTCCTCATTACCCTGAATAGCAATGTTTACATTTATGATGCCGGC
Source organism: Dasyornis broadbenti (assembly GCA_013397935.1). Taxonomy (NCBI): domain Eukaryota; kingdom Metazoa; phylum Chordata; class Aves; order Passeriformes; family Dasyornithidae; genus Dasyornis; species Dasyornis broadbenti. The sequence goes on along the minus strand of VZRN01003130.1, from coordinate 324,350 downwards.
TGAGCATGTGAGACTGAGTACAGTTCTAGGTAATTTTACCCTGTATTTCCTTCAAAAGACATGCTACTTCTAACAAAAGTTAGTAGAACTCACTAGATAACTGCTAGGTATTAACAATTTGTAAAATCATACTCAGAAGCACCTTTGCAGTGGTTCTTTAAACATATAACCATCTGTCTCCTTTGAGACACCAGCTGCAGGGCCTTTTCCAGTGAAACCTAAACCTAAGAAGTTTACACACACCTTCTTTCTGAATTTTGGCTTATTTAACCAGGACATCAATAAAAAAGGCCTTCTTTTGTTTTTAGTACATGCCTTCCTGAAAGTTTGGCTGTTCATAAAGTTTCTCAAGAGCTTTTCCCGCTCCCTGCAACTATTTTGGTCACAGTCAATTCCACCCCAATATTTAAGCAGGGAAGGAAGGCACCTGAACAAGCAAGTCAGAAAAACCTACACAATGCTTTCCAACAGGCTTGATGTTTTTCCTAACAAAATGAGGTGCTACAGACTGACAGGGGCACTTCTTGTAAAGTGAGGTAAACAGCTTCTATTACACTATAGATTCACAGGCAGTTTAGGTTTGTGTAACTTGGCACTACCACCAGAAAAGGTAATCCTGTCTCCCCGTAAACTGCTCATTCCTAACCCTGCTATCCCCACACCGTTATGCCAGCAAGTGTTCACAGTGTGAGAAAGATAAATATACTTAGACCAGTTTTCTTTTTTTTTTTTTAAACAGTTAGTTTTAATCTGGATCCTTTTTACAGCCCAATTTACTGCCCAATCACACGTGTACTCGCATCAGCACAGGAGAGGAAGCGGGCGAGACCATCCAAGGGCAGACTAACCACATCTTCTGACAGCAGAAACAGCTCAAACCCCACGTCCTCTGACCATAGAAACTGCTCAAACCCCCTGAGAAATTACAACGCTAGAGCAGAACAGCTTAAATTGTTCTATACCTTTCAGCTGCTCTAAAATCTGAAAATATTTAATACTAGGGCTTAAGGGAAAGCCTCAAAACTGACAACAGTTATTTACCTTACATCATTAAGATCACACTTATTTCCTGCAATAGCTACAACAATGTTGGGAGGTCCATGCTGGCGAAGCTCTTTTACCCAGTTCTTTAACGTTGAGAAAGTTTCCTATGTGGGAAAAAAAAAAAAAGAAAGAAGACGGAAGGAATTAAGTCAGAACTGGCCCATGACACAAATAAAAAACCCCAGAAACTGTAATGCTGGGTCAAGATCAAGTTTCTTACCTCTTTTGTGATGTCATACACTATAATGGCTGCTGCTGACCCTCGGTAATACATCGGGGCTAAAGCACGAAACTGGAAGAAAGATACCAGACAACATAAACTCCATCTTCCACTGACCTCTAGAACCTCACTATCATTATTATTACTATTGAAAAGTGTGAAAACCAGTTTTAAAGATCACAGCAGTGGAAAACTTTTCTTTACAGTCACAACTAGTCTGTGCAGTTGAGCACAGTCTCCCAGGAAGGCACTGTTCTACAAAGACCAAGCAATAAATAGTCTGGGGATCAGCAGCACACCTATTGCAAATAGCAGGAAGGCAAATTTGATCTTATTTTGCCTAGATCAGAATCTCTCAGTTAAAATACTGTCTGCACAAACATGTATGTGCTCAACTTTAAACACCAAACAAGGGCAAAAATGTAGGAAGAAGCAAGTTCAATTTTGACTAAGACAAAAATATCAAGAAAACTAACATATATTAATGTTGATTTGAAATATTCAGAAGCTGGGGTCAATCTCTAGCTCCACGAAATAGCCATCAGTCTTAAATGCTAGAAATGTTGATTTCTTCATAATCTAACATATAGCTTTAAGGATTTTTCATCAGTTTTTCTCTCAAATTTAGAAGTGTGTTTAAAACTAAAAGCTTCAAAAGCCCACAGCTATGTGCCCTGTTGCAAGCATAGCTTTAAGGAACACAGTAGTTAAAAGGCTGCAGTAATTTTCTTGTGATTTTCAGAATTAAACCTACAGCAGATCTGTTTGCTTGGTAGGACCCGTACCTTTGTGTGGACAGAGCCTTATGAATCCAGGGCTAAAAAAAGTGGTAAAGTACACGATCAAGTTGCATCAAAAAATATCAATGAAGCATTCTTAAGAACAGTGGGATATTCTGCCAACTTAAAAAAAAGCCAAGATAACTAATCTAGCAACCAGAACTCTCCATCAAAGCACAGAGTGAACTGCATGTATTGGCTCCATGTAATTATATATGACTTAGAGCTTTTGTGCATCTTATTATTCAGGGTAAAAATAATGAACTGGGTACAGTTTTGCATAAAGGCTTATTCATTTCTAATAAAATACCAATTTCCTTTTCCTTAGTACAGTTCAACTGAGAGCAATATAATAAATCATAAAAATCTTGCTATAAGCAGAATTCCAGACCATTTACATTTGGCTCTCATATTCTATTTTGAAAATAGGATTTTGAATACAAAGTTCAGAATATAAAAATATTTAATAGTGGTAAAGGGAAACATGGGCAGGCATTCAGTTCACATTGGGACATAATCCCTCTCTTCCTTCTAAGTACTAAAATGTAAAGGGAAACATATTTGGTAAACCACCACTTGGACTGGTTGCAACCTGGCTTTTTGATTATTTCACTGTTTACATTGGGAATAAACCAACTTCACTTGCTGATTTGGTATTACTCTCATTTCCTGTCTGCTAACGCTTAGATACTTTTTTCCACCTAAGAGCAGTCGGCAGATAAAATACATTAACAAAACAGATGTTACCAGAAACACTGGATTTTCCTTTTGCAGTTTTTCCAAAGACTTTAGCTTGCCCCCCAGCCTCCAATTTGTGTTTTGACAGAATTATTAAGACAACATAATGTAATTATCCAAGGAAACTCCAAACTGTTAGGTAAGAAGGTAAAAATCCTAATTACTGTAAGTGACTCCTATCAACTCAGTTTAGAAGAAATGAGAGAAGAAATAAAGTGTGTGTGGGTGTGTGTGTGTGTGTAAATGAGCTGTGGGAAGAGACTTGGTGCACATTTCCACCTCTGGAACAAGGCTACCCAGCCACCCCTGAAGCCACTGAGAGCAAGGGGGTGCCCAGTGCAGTGCAGCACCATTTGCAGCTGGGCTTTTGAAACGGGAAACAGCAAACGCTTCTCAAGAAGCCAGGACTATGAATTCCATGCATTCCACATCATAGCTCAGCGGAGACATTTCAGTTCCAAAAATGGTGTAGACATTTTTGGTATTCCAGACCTATTTCATCGAGGGAATCCCTTCCATAATTCATTGCCAGATATGTTGCATGACCAGAAAACCATGCTACAGATTTCAGGGCCAGGCAAGTATACAGCCCAGTAGTGACAGCAGTGATAGTGCTGTCCTGCTCTGGAGAGACAAACTGTGGAGATACTGAATAATTTCAGAATAAACATCCTTGTTCATAAGTCACTGATTTCCTTGGTTATACTGGGGTCTCAAGTGACTTCTCTCAGATATGGCTCATAATCTTCACAGGTATCACAGCTCCTGGGTCAGAACCCTGGTAAGACACTTTTCCTTTCTTTATATTTCAACAGAGATATCAAGGAACTTGTATGGAAGAAAATTAAAGAGGTATCACTGAGAGTCTAAAAACAGACCAGGAACATGCTGGTCATGTACAGAGATGCTTCCTCAGATTAGATGTGCTGAATCCAAGTTACAGGGTCCTCCCATTCCTTGCACAGTTAAAGTGAACAGGATGGAATGCTAAAAAGTAGTGGATGTTTCCTGCCAAATAGTGGCAGGCATGTTTATAAAGCTTTCCATTTAAGAGCACCAACCTCTAAAAATTCATACTTTACCCCTCAGAATATCACTTTCCAGCATTAGCATTCCAGAATGGGCTACAATGTTCACTTAAGACAAACTATTTACAGCAAAGGCTGACTGCTAGGAATGGAAAGGCTCAAGATATTTTTAATAACACAGATACTATTGGACATAATCCTGGGAAACGTCCCTGACAACTTAAGTTTGCTTTACATGGTGCTGTTGGAAGGAAATAAATTGTCATTCAAAATCTACAGCATGAAATCACAATACAAATGTACTTGAGATACTTTCTAGCCATCAAGGTTGTTATCAAGCCAAAAAGCTGGCAAGTCAGTTCTACCTGGAATCCTAAAGATCAAGTGCTCTGGATAGGGATGACTGACAAAAGGTGTTTGTTTTGTTTGTCACTGGGGGGTTGTTTTGTTTGGTTATTTGTTTTTCTGTTTGGGCTGTTTCTTAAGACAATCCTGAAAAATAATAAAGTTGCATTTGCCAGTTGTTATCCCAGAGTAATAACCCAACCTTTGTCACAGTTACCTCACATCCTAAATAAACTCACCACGAGTCATTGACAGCTGCCAGAAGTTCTCTTCCACCAAGAAACAGCAAGAATAAGCACTGTTAATAGAGCTGCTGGAATTTCTACCACTCTTAACTAGTAATCCATCAGCAAGCCAAGTTCTCTAGCAAAGTCTTCCTTTTAAATTCCAAGTAAAAATCATGCAAATTAATTAACTGGGATTTCACCTGACTAGTCAAGTTCTTCAAAGCTTTTGTTGCCTCCACTCAGAACTATGCATGCTGCAGAGATCAAAACCCCAAACTACCAAATTATAATTTAGATTTCAAAAGAGATTCCTTGACATAGCTTCTAACACCATCAGATTTGATTAGTAAAACTTTACAAAAGAATAAAAGAGCAGTTATCATTGGCAACATTGCTTGGAAGTCTATTTTGGAAAGCCTAGATCTACATCCTACTCACATTTATAACCCTAAGAGCGAAGCTAACAGAATGTGTTAGCAGTTGCATATTTTTCCAGAATCAAGGCCTTACTTGTACTATGAAACATAGTAATTAATTTCATTTTGATTCTTGCATTGCTGCACTGGCTGCAAACGTTGCAGTTAAATGTTTAAAACTCATCTAGAAACGGTACTAGAGACAGCTACTGGCTCCCCCCCACCCCCCCACCTTGTTTTCTTTGGAAAGACCACTCCCTTTCAGTGAATCTAAACCCAGCCTACTGTTTCACAAGCTCCTGTTAGGCAGTCTTCCTTACATTTATACTTCAATCACAGTAACAATGAAAAATAAAAACATATCTACAGCACCCACATCTTGATAGCAACCTGCATAGAAACAAGTGTTCCAATACATGTTTGCAAAACCAAACCCCTTTGTGACTTTCCGGGCCAAAGTTGAAAAGCAACCCAAGCTCTGGTCCGAACTTTCTCCACAGATACTGAGTTTACTTACCCGCTCCTGTCCAGCTGTATCCCAAATCAGGAATTTATGCAGCTCATTTTGATATTGTACAGTCTTGGTCATAAATGAGGCTCTAAAATAATAAAAAAAACAACCATAATTCATGCTTCTTCAGAACATAAAGACATCCTCAGATCATTCATTACCACCATGAGCTTTCTAAAACCTTCACATTCCAATAAAAGTGCTTTCTGTACACATAAACACCAAACTGATGAAGAGTTTCAGATATAAAGGCTGAAATTAAGAGAGGATGAAATTTCCTTTCAGAGACTGGAATTCAACTAACAAAACACAGCATGAATGCAAATCCTAAGTTTTAATTGTTCATAAGCTTTGGATAAAAAATACGGGATGTATGATCAAAAAACCTGGAAAAGTCAGCCTTTTAACAGCATCCTCCCTCACAGCATCACAGCAACCACTTCAGTGCACACTGGAAAATTCTGGGGGAAAAGAGGTCAAATCCTTCCCTTTGTAGCAGCTTTTTCTATCTCTGTACTAACATTCAGGTAAGTGCTGGCAAATCCATACTTGGGAATAAAATAGGAGATGGGTATCACTATTGGTAGGTGTTAACAGGACAAAGAAATCAATAGAGTAACTTGCTTGTTGTCTGCACCCTGTACAGCTCCCAAATCCTGTCTGGCATTAAATATTTCAGTTTGCAGAGGCTCTTGGACTTCCAGAAGATTGGGGGGAAAAAAAAAAAATTTCTCCCATGCTCCAGGTGCTTCTCCCCTTTCACAAATTCTAGATGTTTTACCATTAAATGTTGCAAAGTACTTTTGTGGTTTACTTGATCTTCTTTAGTTGAATGAGTGTATTTCCCATAAGAACATGAATTCAGAGAGCTACTCTTTTACAAGAGGAAGTTCTTTGCTGTACCTCTTACCTGTAGGGACATTTTTCACTAGAAAAACCACACACTGAACTCAATTCCTCGTACAACTAGAACTGTAAGTGACATGATTGTTTTAAGCACATGAGATCCTACACTGTGAACTTGAGTACCTTTGGTGTGATTAACTCCTGTCACTTGAAAATACTGCAGACTTCCAAACTTGTTCTACTGTCAGTTTTGATAGGATTGTGAAGAGACTGGAACTTCTTATGGTACCCCTGTACAGCCTCAGCAAAATTCTTTCACCATGATCAACATTAAATACTTGAGCCCAGGACTCAATTTATCTCAGGGCTTGAATACCATTTAATGATGTCCCTGACACTTTTGTAGCTAATGTAACTGGAGTCTCTGGATATGTTTCAATGCTACAGGAGGACAATTAGCTATAGGCATTAAAAAACAAGGAAAGGGAACAGTTACACAATGTTTCAAGTGTTAAGAGGTAACGTTCTCCGATTCCTTAAACCCAGATCACTTGCCAAATAGTATGCCAATCTCCACAGTTAATTAGTCTTATAAGAAGCCAAATATACAGCTGCAACACCCCTAAAGAGGAAGAGCCTAATTGCATGCATTTCAACACCACTAACTAGCTGATGTATTTCTGCAATAAGTAAAGAAAAACAAAGCGATAGGAGTATCTCTTGTAAAGCACAGCAGAGACTTTCACTTCCTTAAGACTGCTGCAAATTATGCATCAAATCTGAATTCTCTGGTCAACATGGAAACTGTTTCCTAAAACATAGATTCTCACTGAATTTATCTTACTTGGTTCTATAAAACAAAACATCCCTGTACAGTTAATTTGAACTGAACACCTGTGTTTCTGTAATTCACATCACAACTAAACCGTCACAAGTGGCACCCAACAAGAAGTTTAAATGTTTATTGAAATGTTTTGACAACTGGGTCAACAAAAACCTCCAAACTGGAGTTATCCTTGATGACTTTTAGTAGGAATAATGTCTGTTTTGCTACTAAATTTCCCTGATGCTTCTCCCAGCCAAGCAGGCACTATAACTACATGAACAAGAAGTACCTGAAAACAGTTTGATAATCCTTTTTAATGCTACAATGAAACACTAGATATTCCGCTGTACCCAGAGGTACGTGCTGCTTAAATGTGCCCTCAGCATCCCGAGAGAACAAAAATTGCCAGGGCTTCTGCAGCTGCCCATATCTGAACCTGACCAGGGAACATTGACAACAACAAAGTGTGATTGCTCAGATAATTCTAAGAGGAATCAAAACAGAACAGGAAACAAGATCATATCTCATGAACTCAAAGACCCAAGAATAAAGTTGAAACATTCTTAGCTTTAGTTTTGCAAAATGCTCAAAGCTCTTCTAATCCTTACTTTGTTCTTTCCACCTGCTAGTCTCAATTAGGAAATAAATGTAAGGTATAAAAAAAAAGTCAAAATTACTTTGCTTTAAATTTTGGGACTATGTATCTTATTGGAGCTTCACACAATCCCTGCATTTGGGCAAGTTTGGATTCATTTATACCACTACAGCAAACCACCAAAATACCCAGTCCTCAGACCAGTGAATGACTTTGTTAAGGCTGGTAAGAGATAGATTTTCAGTCGGTCACTTCAAGCAAGTATCATGATCTCAGAACTGTCAATGAACCTCTGTTGACAGGGAAATTGGAACAAAAGCACTTTTCCAACAGAACATTTTGCAGTTCAATATCAGTATTTATAATCAAAAAAGAGGGGGGTGTAAAGGAAAAGAGAGAGAACATGGGCACCACAATTTTTCAGAAGGACAGTATGAGACACAGCTGATCTTTATCAAAAGAATATTTTTTGGTCAAAGTTGTAGCAGAGCCTACGTGACACCTGAAAAAGGAAGTTGTACTGACACCCCCACACATCTCTTGGCATCAAGCAAAGTCTATCCTCCCATAAGCCAAAAATTGCTTCTTAAAAAGCAGCCCAAAAGACACTTGCTAAGCTAAAAAAAAGACAGTAAAAGATATAAAAAGATCCAACCACTCCAAGAATTCCTGATACTTGCCCTTCTCTCTATCTATCCAAAAATTTGAGATCAATGCTCTTACTCTGAGGCTCAACTTTCAAATTTCCCCCTTACCTATGAGACCAACTGCAAAGACAGTTTCATCAGTTAGCTTTGTGTGTGCATTGCATACAGATGTGTAACACTTTAATGGCAAGGCCCACCTGAATTAGAATGTTAACCACACTCAAAAACCTAGGAGACTTACTGTACTTGAGTCTTCAAAAAAAGTAAATTAGAAACCGTGGAGTTGCATAATAATTAGATGTTGAAATGTAAGGGCTGTGCACGAGAAAAGCATGCTGTCCCTTTAGCAGAAGCATCTGTAGTGTAACTTATTCATTGTTAGCTTAGATTAACAATATAAAATGGGTCCAGACCTTACACATGAAAATGGAAGCTGCAGGAGTGCTGGAACACTCCTATGTGTCCTGAGGTAGCTCACGAGCTTAATTAAAGCTGCAGTCATGTTTATTACCACATTTAGCTGCCACACACGAAGAACTCCCAAGTGATCTATTCAGGTAATTCCATTTTAGTCTTGCATAAATCATATTTATTTTATTTGGTTTCTCACCCTATTGTTGGGTTGATGTTGGGATCAAAGCTATCTTCGACAAATCTCCACACGATACTTGATTTGCCCACACCAGTGTCCTAAAAAAAAAAAAANAAAAAAAAAAAAAAGAACAGAAACAGTTGAAAGTGGTATTAGTTACTATAAACAGATGATTCTTTATGTCCTCAAATCCTGCAGTACATTGTGATGAATAACATGTTCCTGCAGAGAATCTCAGAGAACTTGTGAAATACTTCAGGTTTTATACTAATTTAGTAGAAAATGAAAGGTCTGTGACAAGTTACAGTTTTCTAAACAAAATTAAATTTTTTGGAAAGGAATACAAAAATCTGCATTCACACTTATTATTACTCAAACTTTGTTTTTCCCAAAGCCATGTAGAACTTGAAATGGAACACCAGTAGGAAAAGACCACCTTTAGTAAAATATACAGGAATTGAGTACGGCTTGCCAGGATAGAGGAGCAATGGAGCACATGAAATTATACAAGTGTGACACATGCATTCAACCTCTGACTAATGCTGTCCCACCCTGCTTAATGAAAGACTTGAAATTTCTTCTGTGACACACCTGAAACATGTTACTAATGCAACTCTACAATGGTGAAAATGGTGAAAGAAGGAACGCAACGTGAAAATTCTCAGTTGTGTATATTTGTATATTTTTGCACCACCAACTCCATGGTTAAAAAGCAAAAGATGCACAGAAGTCACCTTTAGAAGTAAAATAAACTCTTAGTAGTAAAACACTTCTCAGTAGAAGCTGAACATTTGAAATTGTATTTTAATTAAGACATGTGAAGACAAATTATTTGCTTTACATTTCCCAGGTCATTAAAATTTTAAGGAATAAAACTGTGAGGAACGGCTTCACTGAAAATAAAATTTTCAATCATTCATGTATTTTTTTTTTTATTAAATCTCCTGAATATTGCTGTAGTTTGAGTGCAGTATGTATGATTGTGTTCATCCTGTCAAGCTGTTTTCCTCTTGAGGAAAAGCACATTATCATAGCCCTGTATTTTACAGTATTTGCAGTCTCATTAATTAGCATAAAACTTAAAAAGAGAAACACAGATGTGGTTCTTGGCTCATGGAGCTCAAGGATAAGTTTTCCTGGGTCCTTATTCTCCTTTTCTGCCAGAACAAAAGGTTTCTCAGGCCAGGTGAATGCAAACAGTAGTTACCCAAAACACCTTCATAACACAAAGGGCACACAAACACATAATCTTCCCCTCTGAAGGGCAGTGTGGCCACGTAGAAGCAGAAAACAACTCTGAACAACAGAGAGTTTCGATGCAGGTGGTGATACCTTCACCTGTTCAGCGTGGGGCTCTCACACCAAACCGAGTCAACACAGCTTCACAGCCTTCAATTTTAAAATTTCTAGTTCACTTCACGTCTCCTTCTGCCATTACTTGCAAGACTTTCAAGCCTACCTATGTTCTTACAATATAAGTTCAAGCCACTCCCTCTCTCCCACCAGTTTGATTTCAGGTGCTTCTATTTATTTTGTGAACTCCAAGCCCAAAACAGCCTGGAAGGAAGAGAGAAGCACACAGTGGACATTTGCGCTTCCTCTCTTATTTTTTAAAAAGGAGAACAGGGAGCGATAGAAGAAGAAAAAGGAGTGATATTGACCCCTGTTAAACGCCTCCCCCGCGGAAAGGAAGGCGCGTCCTCCCGGTCCCCTCAGAGGGACGGGGCGAGGGCCACCCTGCGCCCGGGGAGAGCTCCCCACGCTCGGCGCCTCTCCGGGCTCTGACAGAGGCTCTCTATACGCTGAGAGAACCGTTCCGCCATCACCACAGAGCCTCTCCAGGCTCTGACAGAGGCTCTCCGCCATCACCACAGAGGCTTCCCGGAGCTCAGACAAGAGCCCCCCCGCCACCACAGAGCCTCTCCAGCCGGTCTCTCATTCGGCTCCCACCCTCCCTCCCGCCGCCCAGCACTTACCCCCAGAAGGCAAACTTTCAGCTCCCTCAGAGCCATGGCCGGGCAGGCAGTGCCTTCAGCGAGCGCCTGAGACGCGGCCCAGCACGATCATCGCCGTCCCCGCGGCAGCAGCCCCCCGCCCGCCCCGGTTACCCGCACACCGCGCTCCTCCTCAGGCTGCGCGGACGCGCCGCCATCTTGGGCGGCCGCCGGAGTCCCCGCCCGCGCCCCCCGCTCGCTGTTGTCCCCCTCGGGCTCTTAGGGGCCGCTGGAGCCCCGGCTGCCGCTGCTCCTTCACCCGGTGGCGTTTCGGGGCTGACCCGGCGGCAGGAAGCACCCGCGGCTCCTCCCTGTGCCGTCCCGCTCCTCCTCCTCGGCCATGTCCATTCCAAGATGGCCGGTAAGTGCGGCCGGTGGGCGGGCGGCTCAGCTGGGGCTGCCGCCGTCCCTCCGAAACCAACCCCCTGGTATCTCTCTTCTGTTTTTTTTGTTTGTAGGGATCCCTTTGTATTTTGTGGATTTGCAGGATGACTTAGATGATTGTGAGTAACTGTTTTTTATTTTTCCGCTCCCTGTTCAGGCCCGCACTCCCACCCCGGGGTCCTCCTATCGCTCGCTTTCCCCTCTCCGCATTTTCACCCCGGTGAGGGCGAGGGGAGAATTTTGAGGCAGTTCTAGCAGGTGAAGGTTCCCAGGACGCTGGGACCATCCCCGCTGGTTGCAGTGGCCGCTGGGCTCGGTATAAACAGCAGCTCCAGCAGCGCCCGAGCCTGGGAAAAGGGAGGATGAGGGGATCAGCCCCCCTCCTGTTGTAGTTGGGAATTAGGATAATTAGCCCAGGGATTGCTCAGTTGCGGTGAGACTTTCCGAGACTGTAGAGGCTGTGAGGATGCGTGTTCCGCCGCTCTGCATCCCAGGGATGTGCTGTTGAGTGCACCTCGGGATAAAGGGAAGATCGCCGTGCGTGCTCCGGTTGGATCGCACAAACCGGTGGGTTTGGGTTGCTTACCATATCCTGGGTCCCGGAGCAGGGAACAGCTCCATCACACACCGCTGTAGTCCAGGGTTGTGTTTCAGAAGAGCTGGGCACCTGTCAGACCGGAGCCAGCCTGGTAAGCGCTGTGATTTCAGGAGAATGAAGCTTTTATTAATGATGATACGAACGTCTTTTGCTTTAGAAAGCAGCTCTCTGTGTAGGTTGGTTTCGTTGGCACGCTGGACGCTGGATTGACTTTCCAATTAAAAAAGAAAAATGATGCTTGTATTTGTTTCTTGTGAGAAACTTTATTTGTTTATCACAAGACCTTTATTGTTAAATACCTCTTGGAAATATGAAGCAGGTGGACCCATCCCACTCACCTTCCCAGCTGAGCAGGAGAAAGCTGATTTAGGAAAAAGGTGGTCTTCAGGAATACCAGGGGAAATGTTGGAGATCTAGAGTCCTCCGTTGGGAAGTTGTGTAGGAACATTGCCTCTGTGGGAGGAGCTGGTTTTGTGGGATTCTGTTAGTTGTTGCTCTCAGTCTTTGAGGTTTCTGCTTTTCCCTAGTAGGTAACAATGTGTAGAGTGTGAGCAGCAGAAACAGACAAACTTAGTAGTTGTTTTGTTAGTGCTTTTGACCTTGGACTAGGGATGACCATCCCTGGAAGTGTTTGTTCTCCTTTAGTGTTCATTCCTTGGCTATTCTGTTTAGACTGTAACAGATTAGTCTGGTAACTTTATTAAAAAGTTTGATGCTTGTAAGGCGAAACTCTAGTAAATAAAAACGTCCAGATAAAGACAGTTTTGTCGCCAGTGGTAATTCATAGAAGGAATTATCAATTTCAGGATGAGAATGTAAATAAGTGTATCTTTTAGACCTTTATTAAAATCTAATTTTATGATTTAAAAGTATTCTTTGATTATGTTTGTTAGCTTGACAATGCCTTTAGAATTAAGGAATCAAAAGCTCTCTGTTGTAGCAGAGTTTAGGTGTCCCATGACTGAGATACTGTTGTGCTAATTCAGTGACTAGGCTAGCAAAGAGTTCAGGATGTATTTTAGGAAAGCCTCAGTGAAATAAATCACAGGAACTGGATTTTTACTTGCTTAACTAAATTGGTGAAATAATATCATGCACACTGAAGATTAATTCTGTTGAAACACAGAATCTGGGGGCTTATTCTGAGTGTGGGAAAAAGCTGTAGTAAAATCTAGCTAAATTCAAGTGCAGCTTAAAGCTTGTTGTTCATAAGATGAGATAATGGGTCATCTGGAAAAATAATTAGCTTATTTATGCCCTTTATACAATTAATAAGAAAGTATTTAAAGAATTAGTTTTTCTTTCTACAAACACAAGGAGGGAAAATTACCTCCTTGAGCTCATTAAATTGTTGCTGGTATTTACTGGTTTGTGCTGAGAAATATGAATGGTGACACTGGGTGATGACATTGAATTGCCCTGTTGGGTCCTGTGACCCTGAGCTTCTTACACCTCTGAGCAGCTTTTGAGCACAGTGAACTCGAGTTCAGCTGTCAACACTGTCACATTTATTTCTGTTTGTAGGTGAATAGATTTCAAGCTTACTTGTTTGATCTAGTTAGAGGGAAAAATACTGAATATTAGATGTATCTGTGAAAGAACATTAGATAAGAAATGCTAGTTCATTATGTGGGATTTAATTTACAATACATGGTGTATTCTGGAACTTGTGAGTACCTATGGTGTCTTATTTTATGGAAAAAGAAAACTAAAATTTTTGAGAGAAAACAAAATGGATTCTGTCATGATTATTCCTTACTTATGTGTAGTGAGAGCGTGCGGAAAAAATTTCAGGTATTTAACTCTCAATCCTGGGCATAAGTAGCAGTGCTCTGTTTTCTTTCTGCTCTTGGAAACACTAGTGTGTGCTTAAGTACTTTAAATGAATAATGGAGCTGCTCCTTGTAGTAAAATGAAACATGTTCATCATGTTTACAAAATTAGCCCCAGGTGTGGTATTGTAATCAAAGTTAGAATTGGAATTTATTTCATTGCCATTTGAATTGGTAGGAATTCTGAAATATTTGAAGTGAATTAATAGCTTTAATTGTTAAAATGTTTCTAACTGGGGACAGGTGGGAACCAGGTAAAGCTAATGACAAGTATATTGATTCTAATCAGTCTTTCTTTGTGTAACAGGTGACTAACCTCAAAAATTAGCTAGTGAATGTCTGGTCCGTGTGGATTTTCAAATATATGTACAATAATTGGGTAGATACTAGGATGGCCAGAGTTTGGCTACGGAGAGTTTGTTGCAACCTCAGAAAGGAAATGTGCAATGCTGCAGATACTATGTAACTGCCCGTGAGCTCTCAGGGATACAGGGAGTTTCTTTTGAAGCAGCAAATCTGGCTGTTCCCTCTCCAGATGCTTTGACTGGGGGAAAGTCCCAGAGCAGATCGATCCCAGACGGACCTGGGCACTGTAAATTGTTTACACTTGTGCAGATAAATGTTCTGAACCTGACAGACCCTTCTGTAAGGAGCAGCCATGAGGAATAATAATGACCAGTGGAGTGGAAATAAGGGTGTCAGTGCAATATGTCATCATTCTAAAATGCCATGAATAATTAGCATCTGTTTCCTATTTGTATAGCTTTGGGTTCACTTGTAGTATCTGTGTGCACATTTAAAATATCAACGTTTATTCTAATCCCACAGTTCTCTTTGAATTCTGTTGAATTTATTGACCACATTGTCTGCAGGAACAGCAGAATCTGGAATTGCTGTAGTATTTTAACTCACCTGGGGTCCTTAGAGACCTTAAACCAATCTGCTTTTTTTTTTTTTTTTCCTGAAGACACAGGTATAGCATTTTTCTCCAAGTATGTTCAGATGATTTCCTCTTTTACTGACCTGTATTCCTGAGACTGTTTTGACTTGTGTTGAATAATTGGAAAGCAGAGTTTTGCATAGGAAATGTTGGAAAAAACCTGAAGCTGGATACCTCTCAGTAATAGAGGTGTTTTTTTTTTTACCATATAAAGTATTTATAATGGATATTAATGGAGTTTAGACCAAAGAAGTGGCTTGTTGCCTTCAGCGGTTGTCACTGTCAGCACGTGAGCTGGGTTGTGAGATGCTTCATGCATGTGAGAAGCTGTGTTGGCAGAATTGCCATTTACTTGAGTGTGGTCCCACTTGCTCTATTTGTGTGAAAGAAGTGTGCCCGTCTCCAGGAGTGCTTGGGACGATTGTGAACCCAGAGCAGCAACATTAACCACTGCAGTGCAACTCCTTCTGTGGAGTTCCAGTAGCCAGTGCTTAAATAAGAGCATTTGTGTGAAAGATTTATGTGTTGCAGGCACATTATTTCACTTGGTTGTAAGGATGAAGGATTAAAATTCGTTTGGCAACAAAGTTATCCCAATCCCTTTCCTTTTCACAGTCTTACCTCCTGCCTGTAATCTGTAATGGTGACTGTTAGATTTGGTGAGGGAAGTTGTAACGGTTCGTGGGGTAATATTTGGGTAAAAGTCTGTAGCTGCAAATGCAAAAAAGATTCAGAAAAGAGTAGATTTACACAGAAAAGTCTGTAGTTGATAGGTCTGCAATAGGGAGCTCCCAGCATGGTCACAAGTACAGTGAAGTTGAAGTTTTTCCCAAAAGTTACCAGTCTGATTTAGGTACACGGTACCCAGTAGCTACAGTGCGAAAAATGTGCCTTGGGAACTTTGAAACAGACATAAGAATTTGCTGTTTTAAAGCACTACCGTTTGAAATTTGCTATGATTGTTCAAATTCCAGTTTCTTTTAATGGGATTATTTTCCTTTTGTATGTGTGGGTCAGTTTGTTATGTGCAATTGTGTCAGCTGAGCCCTCTTAGTGCATGTGGATCCTCCACTGAAAGGGTGAAGTAAAGTGTGTTTAAAGCTGAGGATTTTGACAGTCAAATTAAATTTTAAAGCTTGAATTTACAAGTCTATATGCAAGTGTTTCACTCAATCTCATTAGATACAATTTAAGATTTTTTTGCAAGCTGTTTCCAGTGATGTGCAAATACATTTAAAGAAATTGTTATTGGTATCTTGTATTTTACACTGTAGCATCTCTTGCTGACTCTTGGAATTTTTTTTTTTTTTGGTTACTTTTCATGTGTTTCAAGTTGGCTTTGAAGATTATGGCCCAGACTGTGATAGCATGAGGATAACAGCGTTCTTGGATATTCCTGGACAGGATAACTTAACTCCACTGGCTCGTCTAGAGAAATATGCCTTCAGTGACAATGTATTTAACAGGTGAGGGCACCACAGGCACACTCGATGGTACCTGAGTGCACTGTGGATGTTAAGGTGTCACCATGCCTTTCATTAATCTCCCAAACACATACCTGATGTTATTTCTATTTGAACAACTTGTATAACACTTCCATGAAAAGAGATTTTAATTCTTGGTTATCTGAATAACGTCTCTTGATACCATCTTTGTTTTGTTGATATGTAGAATGTTCAGAGAAGAGCTTGATCTTTTTTATGATGCCATTTACATTTGTTAAGTTCCCTTTGCACCCCATCTAAATGTTGTTGGCTGGATATTAAGGCAATTAATGTGTTCCCTCCACAGGCAAATTATTGCCAGGGGTCTTTTGGATGTCTTTCGAGATTTCAGTAACAATGAAGAAGACTTTCTGACTGTAATGGAAATAGTGGTCAGGCTCTCTGAAGATGCAGGTTTGAAAGTTTGCTTTTGTTTTTTTTTTTAATTTGTGTAAGTTATTTTATGTAAATTGCCACATAGGAAGCACTGACTTCCGATTTTGAGAAGGCAATGAGTGAATTAAGGAAGCTGAATCATCTAGCAGGAAGATCTGTCAATGAAAACAGATTCATTTTTGTCTCTGTTTTTGAAGTGTTTTGTATGGTAAATATTAAATGAAAGGTCCTTTCTTATTATAGGGCCCGAAACAATATTTTTCAAGAAAGTTGTTAAATTTTATTTGCTGTATCTGTTGTAAGTGACACAGAGCAGTTGCATGTTTTAATAGTTCTTGTGCATACATTCACGGTGACTGGATTTTCTAGCTTGTGATCTCATTTTATAGGATTGGTTTGGGAACTGCTCCCAAGTTTCTGAAACGTGATGATGTATATAAGGCTATTTTTTTTTTTTTCAGCTTTCCTTTAAGAACAGGCAATCTCAGTGATGTTATTTCTGTGTTTTGTTTATTTTAATTTTCCTCTGTAGTGAAAAAATTAAAGAAAAATGGCACTTTTTTCTCATGGAACCTGACCTTAATTTCATATTTGCTAATGTAATTCTGACTTTTATTTCCAGAGCCAACTGTACGTACAGAGCTGATGGTACAGATACCTCCTATTGCCATTTTCCTGCAAGAAAGTCGACCAAAATTCCCAACAGCATTTTTTGAATACCTTATGCCCATAGTAGTGAGATACCTCACAGATGTTAACAATCAGGTAGGAAAAACATACAACAGGAGTTGAATCCTTGGAAAGTTCTATGTGGTTCAATGAATTTAAGGCATGAGGAACAGATAATAGGAAATTCCATGTTGGTTGATATCTGGCTTTTATGTAGTGCTCTGTCTTTATTGGTTTCAGCGCATTGCATTAGAGAGGTCTGATTTCCACCCCCCCCCGGTGTGTTTTTGGTTTTTGTTTTTCATACTTCCCTTAGCAGATAATGGGCAACTTCAGGATTTGCCTGACAGCACATGGACAGAGTCTGTTACAGCAGTCATGCCTTGCAAATCCTGTCTTCTACTTTCTTTTGTCATATTCTCAGAAGGTGATGAAATTATTACATTATTTAGTATTTATTACTAATTCCTTATGATAGTAAAACAAAGACTTTTTTTCTGAGTCTGTTTTTTTTAGATTGTACTTGTGTGTCCATTCAAAAAATAGGGGGTTTTGTGGTTCTTGTATCTGTAAACATTGTTTTTTGTAGTGACAAGCTGGTTTTGTGTGTTTGTTTATAGGTCAGGAAGGCAGGTCAGGAAGCACTGCTGATACTGCTGGAACAGGACCTTGTGGCTCAGAGTGACATTGAAAATAAGGTGTGTCCAATTCTGCTGGACCTCTCTGCTCCTGACAGTGATGATGAGTACAAGGTGGAAGCTGTGAACGTAAGTTGATAACATTAATTTATAGTGGTGATTAAGACGAGGTCCAGGAATAGTGCTGACATTAAATGAAGGAAGCAATCAAACTTGTAGTGTTTATTCATTAAAATGTTTGGATTTTTAGTTTAAGGAAACAAGTCTTTAATTTTTATTCTGAATTTTTGAAAAGATCAGATTTAAAAAGAGACTATTCTTATACTTCAGGATGCTAAATGATGTGAAAATAGTAGCTGAATAGCTTTAAAATACACTTGGTCCTTGGCAGCCTTTTTAAACATTCTTGTTAGGATTGTTACATTCTCCAGAGTGTTCTTTACATTTGCTTTACCAGGTTTCACAGTAAAGTTGTAGAAATATGACCTGATCTCAGTTCTGAAGTGTTTTGAAAAAACATTGCCTGGTGGCTTTCAAGAAATCAGTTGACTCCACAGAAAAGTGCTGGTGTGTAATTACATTTCAGCATGGATATCTGACACTTGACCTGTAAAATATTTTACCAGCTAGATTTTCCTCTTCCTTGTTTGGGAGTTGGGAATTGCTTAGGCAATTTTCCAGGATGACATCTGAGCACCAGATGCCTTTGAGGAGCTTGAAAATTTGTAGGAAAATCTTTGAATGGTGTCTTCCTTAGTTCTTATTTAGCATTCTATTATAAAGGCAAGCGTTTATTCCTAGAAAGGAATAGAGCTTTTTTTTTTTGTGAAGGTATAAAGCTCTAATATTTTTTGAAAAATAAAAATAGTAAGATGAGGACCATTAATCTGATGACACTTGTGTAAGTGTTAAACTCCTGGTGCTGCAGGCAGAGTAGTTGAGGAGAAAGGTGCATGGGAGTCCCTTGCTTTCTACTCTCACAAGTACAAGAGTTACAGCAACTCCTCCCAGAAAGTGGGAGCTGAAAGGAAACACACAATCCAAAGCACATGATTTTCACAGCAGAAACATGGTTTATGTTGGTAGTGGAAATTGATAGTTCCTCAGAGAAAGCTGAAATAATGAGTGTGTTACTAACTTCCTTTAATTATGCACTGCTAACTTCTAAAATTCCTGGGGATAATTCCTATAAAATGTGCATTAGCTCACATATGTAACCAGTTTTTCTTGCTCTCCCTTTTTTTGTCTCCTGTTGTATGCCAGACTTCTATTTCATTGAGGTATCTGAGCCTACAAAGAGCTGGGACTGTGCACCTTTTAAAGTATCTGAACTATTAACACCCAGTGTCTTACTTGCATACTGAAGCTTGGGATATTTCTAATATGCTTAAAGAGTGTGATTTTTATAAAGCACTTAGTGATAAGGAACTTTTTGTCTTCTCCATACAAAATACCAGTATTTGCCACATTGCAAAGACGTTGAAAACAAATCTATTAATAAGTCAATAGACCAGATAAAAAAAACAAAGAATCAAATGCAGAATTGTTATATTCTGCCATAGAATGATTTAAAGTAAAGCTATATTTGTGCTTCACGTAAAACAGGTGTATGAAAATAAAAATAATGTGTAGCAGTTAAATCTGTTTGATTGTAATCGTGGTCTTGCTCTCTGAGGTAATTTTCAGGAGGAATTTGGCTGTGCTGACAAGCTTTGTAATTTTCTTCTTACACATATCCCTTTCCTGATTTTCAGATAATCTGTAAAATGGCTTCCATGTTGAGCAGAACAACAGTTGAGCACATGCTGCTTCCTCGTTTCTGTGAACTGTGCAGTGATGGGAAATTGTTTCAAGTCCGAAAGGTTGGTGTGTGTCCAACCCTAAACCACCTGAAAATGAGTTTGTACGTTGCTGTTCGAATGCCTTCCTGAATAATTTAGTCATAACTTTAGCTGATGAACTTTTAAAGCATCTGGGAGAGAAGTTCTTAATTTATTGACATGGTTCTAGTTTCTGTGGTTCAATAAAGAAACAGATAACAGACCTTGGCCCATAGCTTTGGTCCAGCAGTTAAACTGGTCTTGCACATTTAACAGTTTTGCACAGCCTTTTTTTAAAACTGCTGTGCTTGGTTATAGGATGGATACACCTTATATAATTTCTACCATTTTATTTCAAAATTCAAAAGTAATAGACATTTGAGACATCTTTCCTTTTAAAAAAACCCTATGATTATTGAAAGGAGAAATCCCACAAGTGTAAGACTTACTTTAATTCGTGTTTGAGTACTAAAGGAAACTTGCAGCATAAGAAGTATTAAAATATTTGAGTAGACTTAGGGGTCACACAGAACTTCAGCTTCGTCTGCAACATAAGCAGCACATGCTGGAATTTGAGCTGCTTTATTGCCTTCTAAATAAGCACAGAGAGTGACTAAAACATGTATTAACACAGTTCTATCTTAAATGATTTCAGATTTTGGCAACATCTCTTTCCACCATGAGGGGATGTCCCTTTTGCCTTAATTAGAGCTTCTGTAATGGCCTGTAAATGGCACGAACTTGAGACCTTGGTTAAACTTTGCTTCAGCAAAGCACTTAAGCCACCTTGAGCCAGGGTAGTGCTGTCAGTACACCTAAGTCCTGACCCTCGTATCATGTTCTGGCCTGCTCTGGGTTTGACAGCTGCTGCTCCAAGTGATTTAAACTTTCATGTGGGCTTATTGGCCCTTCTGGTGGTTACTGGGGCAGATGATGCTCCTCATGCAGAAACCTTTATTACTATTGATTCCAGAGGCATGTGGTGTATGGACACTTGCTCCCATGAGTCTTTGTTTGGGATGAGTTAATATTACATGATACAGTTACAGGGCTGAAATTGGAAGAGTCAAAACATGTGCAGTTGTTTCGCTCGATAAATAATGCATAGTGGAGTTGATAATCAAACTAATGTCCTTGAAAGAGACACAGTGTTATTAATGACTTTTTATTTCTTAGATTTGCGCAGCTAATTTTGGTGACATTTGTAATGCAGTTGGGCAAGAAGCCACAGAAAGACTGCTGGTATGTAAAAACTAAATCATTTGCAAGACTTGTATTTCTCAGTTCAGAAAGTTCAATAATGAGTTCTTTTATTGTCTTCTCTATAAATTAATCAGTGTGCATGCGTTTTTTAATTGATTTGGCTAAGGCCTTGGTTGCATTTATATAGCAGAACTGGGAATGAAGAGAAATGCGAAGTTCTTGTTTTGCAAAACATGTTTAAAAATGTAATTGACAGCAGATATATATATGTACACATATACAAATACACACTCACACACACACTTTAGAATTACCACTTTTATTTTTCCCTGAACTAGATGATCATTCAATGATCAATTCAATTATTATTTCAGGGAAGATAGGCCATTAATAATCCTTTCTATTCTTTCTTATTGCAAATAGTTATACACACAATCCTAATGGAGTAAGAGACTGATGGTTTTTTTCCTTTCATCAGTATATGCATTTAACCTGTCCCTGTTTCTTCTGTTCTTCACTTATTTTATTCTCTCTTGAGTTGTCATTGTCTCCAGTTTTCAAATACTTTGATATTGCTGCAGTCTTTGTTTAGTCTTTAATTAGTCTTGGATTGGCTTATTTTTGGCAGATTCCCAAGTTCTTTGAACTCTGTTCTGATAGTGTGTGGGGAATGAGGAAGGCTTGTGCTGAATGCTTTATGGCAGTGTCTTACACCACGTCCCCGGAAGTTCGCAGGAGCAAACTGTCCCCTCTGTTCATCAGCCTGATCAGTGACGCCTGCAGATGGGTGAGTAAGTCACTCTGGAATTGATGCATCCTCCCAGGCAGATCCTAAACAAATAATGGACAAGTCAGAAGTGTGCTTTAGTAGTCCTCTGAAGTACATTTGCTGAGATTAGCGCCTAATGTGCTAAAAGCTAATCTCCTCTAATAGGGTAGTGTCTTATTTTTTGTCTCTCTCAACAGTTTGTAAGTGTAAATACTCTTCTGAGAAAATACAGGAGTTGAAATACACAGTGATGTCCTTCAAATTTATAAATTCCAGAAGATTTCTGTACAGTGATTGTAGATACATGCCTAGGTGTGTCACCCTTTGCTTAAGTGGCATTTTTTTGGTAATTGGTTATATTTGGTATTAAATTAAGCTGTTCTATTAAGAACCATTTGGTTCTTAGGGAAAATTGCACCAAGTTTAGATTTTTCAACTCTGTGAGAGTTGCATGAAGCCTGAATGTTGCTCTTACACTACCACAGGTTCGCCAGGCTGCTTTTCAGTCTCTGGGCCCATTTATTTCTACCTTTGCAAACCCTTCAAGTGCTGGTCTTTACATTCGAGAAGATGGGACACTGAGTATTCGACCATCAGTGCAAGATGTGAATTCCAATTCCTGTCAGCCAAGTAACAGTATCACTTTGGTGTCCTCCAATGCAAATGCTGCATTGGCCAGGTAAATTCTGGGAAAGGTGTGGTGTAGTGGAAGGGGTTGAGAAGAAGGTGATTGGTTTTTTGCTTGTCAAGGCTAAAAATCTCAGTTTGAGAATATTGTTCCAGAAAAGTGGAGACAATGAGGTAATGCATGTGAGTGTAACTGGCACAGTGAACCATAGTGGTAACACAAATTCTGTCTTTCTGTAGATGAAAGCTTCTGTTGTTACTGCTGTCTCTTGTGAAGTATTTCACTGAAAACCTCTAGTTACAGAGTACTTAAAGTTTTCTTTCAATAACTGTGTCTGTTACCAGCTCAGAACAACCAATGGAAATCAAACTGGAACCATCGACGGAGGAGCCTTCAGCAGAAGTTCATACAAAGCTTTCTGAGAACCTAAATAAAGACCCACGGGAAGAAAGTTCAGATTGTTGTGCCAGCCTTGGAGAGGAAGTGTCTCACTTGTGTCAGGGTGACAAAGCTGCTGTTGGTGCCACTGAAGGCACGAAGGAGAGCAGTTTTCCTGGGATGAGCTCGAGGCTGCAGTCTGCTGAGGATGTGTTCAACACGTTCCTGTACTGGCGCCCTCCGCTGCCTGACATAAGTCAGGACCTGGAGTTGCTGCAGTTCAAGGCTGAGAAGCACAACGATGCCTGCTCTGTGCCATGTAATAACTGTGTTGCTAGCAGTGAAATCAAAAAGGTTCTAGAAAGCTTACAGGAGCACATAGATGATCCAGATGTTCAAGGTGAGACTCTGTGACAGTAAAATCAGGTTTTCTCTGAGCTGGTTTTTTCCTGGCCTTTACAAAACACTTGACTGCATTTTAATTGACTTGGTATTCATAGTGTAAGGATTCTACCTTGAGCACTAAATTATAGTAGAATGTTATGCAACAGCCTTTTTTGTAAGACCTGAGTTATTTTTAGAGCAGCTGGGAAGTGTTCCTGGCTTCTGTTTGCATGAAAAATAAATTGATCTAACTACAAAAGGGAAAAGAGCTTGTTAAAGATAATTTTAACAGGTTTCTAGTATTGTAGGTACTGTGGTTTTAGCGATAGTGCTGCCTGTTACCAGCTGAATCCATCTAATATTTGGGAGTGACCCTAATTTCAACTTCTCTCTCCTTAGCCACCCAACACAGGCCCGTTGTTGAACATACTGGAAGGATAATGGCCTGATAGTGGGATCTGTATGTGTTTCATGGACCAAATCCCTTTTGTCATCCATAATCAGCTCAGTTTCTTGTTTCACCAAGTCTCTTGAGTGCTCTAGAGTAAAAGGCCTTTCTTTCCAAGAGCAAATGTTTGCTAATACACCATTTATGTGCAGCTCATACTGGGCTTCCTTTTCTCTTCAGATGTGTTCATTACATGTTTAGTGCTATTAAATGCAGAAGGGAGACTAAACACCTGTCTTTTGCTTTATACAGCTCAGGTCCAAGTGTTGTCTGCTGCTCTCAGAGCTGCTCAGTTTGATTCTGTTGGTGACTGTGAGACCAAAAAAATGGAAGGAAGTGCTGACAGTCTTCAGAACAAAATGATTTTGGATGAAGCAGCTATTTCAGATGCTGCCTGCAACCAGGTGCAGGGGGACACTCTTTCATCCCCTTCCTCCCAGGATGACATCAGTGACCAGTCAACCACCAGTGTGCTGAAAAGCACAGTAAGTACACATAGTGCTCCATGTCTGAACAGTGAGAGGTTGTGTAGTCCCTGGCCCACTTTCGATCCAAAGCCTTTGAACATTGCTATGCCCCAACTATCATATTCTACTTATTCAAATCACAAAAGGAAAAGCTATTAAGGGTTATCATTTCTGTTTGCACCCAGATGACCCTGGAGTTAAAGTTTTGCAGTAGTCTTGTAGGTTTTTTTTTCTGATGGAATTCTGTTGACTATAATTTAAGTTGATTTCAAGAATAAAAACTATTTAAAAGTAACCATCCAAAATATGTATGAATGTTGAGTTTGTGGTGTTAAATTAGATTGCTTTCTTTAGAAGTAAATCTAACTACTGCTGCCCTTGTTGCTGCTACAGTCTCTGCTGTTTGCCTCAGTGTACAACTGTTGTCTTTTTGTACTTGCATAAACACACTGAACAAGGCTCTGCCTGTGCAGGGCTGTTCTGAATCTGAGCTCCATTGTTCTGCACTGTGATGCTTTGAAATATCCCAAACAGCACCAAGTCTCATTCATTTCACTACCTGGTACCTCCTTTTACAGGACTCAGAGGAACAACAAAGAGGAACCAGTGTATTTTTGAGGAAAGAGCAAGAAAATAATCCACCATTTGAAGATGACAAGTCAAAATTACAGGTGATTAAAGTAGCATCAAATGGATTTAGTGGAGTACTGGATACAGTTCATCTTACCCTTAATGCAGTGATACCTTCTGCAGTGGATCAGTTGTGGAATGTGAAGGAATGCTCCGGAATTCAAGGAGAACCCTGTATTAAATGAGAAAATTAGAAACATTCTGTTGCCATTTTGGTGCCTTAGAGGCAACCTGTGCAACCAAGGTAGGCACTGGCTGTACTGTTCTGTCACTGATTTACTGTTTGGCATCAGCAAAGGAGGAATGTTCAGCTTGCTTGATGCAAGGTGTTGATAAAGCAGTAATGAGTGTTCATTGCTGACTGCTCTGTCCTAATGTGGGGGCAAATAACCATTGGGGTCATGTACCCTTGGTGAAGGTAACACATACAAGGGCTGTCTTGTCTCTTGGGTTTTGGTGCTGGCTGGTTGGTAGGACTGTAGCACAGCCAGGTGTATTTTTTTTTTTCTGATCATTGATTCAAGTGTGTGTCTGTCTGTAGGACATCATCCCTCAGCCTTTACTGGACCAGTACCTGTCCATGACTGACCCTGCTCGGGCCCAGACTGTTGACACGGAGATTGCCAAGCACTGCGCTTACAGCCTGCCTGGGGTGGCCCTGACTCTGGGCAGGCAGAACTGGCACTGCCTCAAGGACACCTATGAGACACTGGCCTCAGATGTACAGGTAAGAAAAGAAAGTTTTGTAACAAAAAATCAGGATTTTGAGCAGGTTTTTTTGTTCAGTTTGCACTGAAGTTATAAGATCACATAATTTCATATAAAGGAATAAGAGTGCACTAAAAATATAAAATACCAGATTTAAATCAGACTTCATAAATATGTTTAACACTTTCTACTAGCCCTTTTTGTCCTGCTCTCTCAGTCCTCACACAGGGGTGGTTCACATGCTTGTTTAATGTAGTTATGGTGTGTAATGTAGTTCCCATGTTGGCTTGTTTGCAGTGGAAGGTGCGTCGCACTCTGGCTTTCTCCATCCACGAGCTGGCTGTGATCCTGGGGGATCAGTTAACAGCTGCTGATCTGGTGCCAATTTTCAATGGGTTCTTGAAAGACCTGGATGAAGTGCGTATTGGTGTCCTCAAACATCTGTATGACTTTCTGAAGGTAGGAAAGTGTAATAAATTTCTCAACATAAAATTTTCTCTTAACTCCGTTACATGAAGAGTTTTTGAATGAGCTGTGCATGTTTCAGTATCTAATTAATGTTTAGTTTTCCTCAATGCTGCCATTTTGTGTGTGTGCCTCTATTCCTTCTTTAAGTGTGCCTCACTTCTCTTTTCTCTCATATCCCAACAAAATACCAAAGCTGAAAATCCTTTTTAAGTGTAGTAAAGGCTGCTGGCTGTTGTAAACTGAGAAAGTTGGTCCTTTAGCAATTTGTGTTTGGGGCTGGGAGAGAAGAGAGCAGATCCTGGTGGGCTGCTGTGTAATACACACAGATCCTTAGCTTTTAGTTAAGGGCCCCTCTTACGCCCAGAGATGGTGCTTTGGGTGTCCTTGGCAAAGGGATAACTTCTTGTACTTTGGATGTCACTCGTGTGTGTCCAGGCACTCAGCTGATTGTGCACAGTTCTTAGGAAGCACCTTGTCAATGGTCACTTCTTTCAAGCAGGAAAATGCACGTAGGTGTGAATAGTGATACACCTGAGAACTGCAAGTTTTAAGTTTTATCAGTTTTATGCCAGTAATGTTTTTCCTTTAGCTACTTCATGCAGACAAAAGGCGAGAGTATCTTTACCAGCTTCAAGAATTTGTGGTGACTGAAAACAGCAGGAACTGGAGGTTTCGTTACGAGCTGGCAGAGTATGTAATTTTGTTAACTTCTGATTTTTAATCAGTATTACTAACTTGGAAATAAGTAATTACATTCAGAAGTTAGCACATCCCAATTTGGAACTAAAAGTTTACAACCATTCTTTAGGAAGGCAAAAGCTACTGGCTGTTAAGGTTGTTTGGGGGGGAATTGAGGGTGTTTGGTGTTTCTGGGTTTTTTATTTTTCACAAGTTGTCTTGTAAAATGTGACTAGAACTTAATGTCTGTGATTATAGTAAAATGGAGATCTGGTTCACTCACAGCTAACAGAATAGACAATCTGATAAATACTATTCAGTGAGGTTTGAGAACTTATTTAGTTCTAGACTCCCTTGCAAAAATTAGTGAAAAGCGTGTAAATAGTCATTTTTTTAATGTGTAGGAAACAAAAGCCAGTTCTTAAAAAGTAAGTTTATTCTTTTGGTACTTCTATAAGACTGGGTATATAACAGAGGTAGATTACCATCCCACAGTTCTTTTTCTATAAGCCCTGTTGATATTTGAAGCACCTTTGTAGGCATAGTTTGCAACTGAAATCTGACCTTTGTCTTTATCGTGTTGCTGTGTCTGGCTTGTTGAGGACTCGCTCTCCCTTTGTAGCTTGGCACAACAAACTCACAGTGGTACAGACGTTGCACAGCAGCTCCCTGAGCCTTCCCTGGTGGGGAGCTGCCACTGGCTGTGTTGTGTGTGGCTGCTGGTTCTGTGTGGTTCTGAGATAGCAATTATCTTCTGAAATGTAGATTTCTGCACTGCGGTAAATACTCAGTTTTTGCTTTGCGAGGATGTACAGGGTATTGGCCTGAAGTTGAAAAAGACTTCTCATGCTTCTGTTCATGGCTTTTTGTTATTATTTTGGATAATGTTGATGCACTGGTACACGTAATTTGGATCACAATTTCTCTTGGACTCCCTGATGGATTAAAGTGTGTATGTCTGACATGTGAAGAGAAGAGCAAACTGCTCAAGGGCTCTGTAGTAACCCTGGTGCTTTGTTGCTCCTTCCCCGTGTGTAAGAGCTGGTGAATGGCAGCAGGTTGGTGCTGCACATGGTACAGTTAATGATTTGCTCTGTGTTCCAGGCAGCTGATTCTGATCCTGGAGCTCTACAATCCCAATGATGTCTATGACTACTTAAGGCACATTGCGTTAACTCTGTGCTCCGATAAAGTTTCAGAAGTTCGGTGGATCTCCTTAAAACTGGTAGGGGATTTAGTTCACTTCCTGGCAGGAGAGCAGGAAAATTATCTTGGAGAGGGTACCTGAAATCACTGTTTTTTCAGATGAGTAGGGTGAAGAGAGCCATATTGTTTATCATGTTTATTAAAATATGGAAAAAGGTGAAATGGAAAGTTTATAAAATATTTTGAGTTGTCAAACTGCCACAGATATTGAAATCTTTCTCTGTGGTTGTGAATGAGAAATCTTTTCAAGTGAATGAAAGCCAATATATGTGATCTGGAAAACCTTCCCCCAGTTCTGGGGAAAAAAGCCCACAACAAAACACAGAACAACTACTGATCTTTCCTCAAAGTTGATTTAATTTGTTATGAAGCCTACAAACACAGCTGACTCCACTGAATACAGTGTCTCTTGTACAACTCAAATGAAATTATATCTTTTTAATTGTAAGGGCTGAAGCTGAAGTTTCTTTTCTTCTTTTTGTTCCCCTCCATTTCCCCTTCCTGTGGCTCACAGGTTGTAGCAATACTACAGAAGTTCTATGCAAACAGTGCAAATGCCCTGGGATTAAATTTCATCAATGAGCTCGTAGTGCGGTTTCGCCACTGCTCCAAGTGGGTTGGGAGACAAGCCTTTGCCTTCATTTGTCAGGTTGGAATGTTCTCTTTCTGTTGCTATGTGTACATTTAATTTGGGGCTTTGCAGCAATGTGGGCAAAACTGAAATTCGGACTCACAATTTTTTAGTAATTTTGGTTTGGTCGGAGTCAGTGTGGTCTCAGTGCTGGCATCTGTCTGTCCAGCTCCAGGCTGTATCCCTGGCTGGGTCTGTGCTTCCAGCTGCCATAGCTGATCCTTGGACTTTCTGGTATCCCAGTGGCAAAGCCAAGAAGTCCCAAATAGAGATGCATTTGATTAATACTTGGCCATGCTAGAATAAATGGTCATAAGAGATCTTCAAACCACCAGTGGGTGCTGGATGCCAGGAATTATTTCTGTCTTTGTTGCCAGTCACTCACCCCCTCCAAACCAAAAATCCTTACTTGGGTAGCAGTGAGGAGCAAGGGTTGAATGTTAAAAGGCAAAAGGATGATGACAGGCAAGAGCATTTCCTCAAACATTCTTGAAAGAAATTCATCTGCTCTTATTGGCCTGTCTTTGGATGACCTTCAGAATGGTGAGACACAGGTGAGGTGTATTTGTTCAGAGCTTTTTTTAATAGGCCAAATTAAGGACACGATAGAAAGAAATGAAAGGAAGGGGTAATGAGTGTATTTTTAATATAAATCTTGCTTTCTCCTGTTGTGTGTTCCTAGGCTGTGGTAGAAGAGGAGTGCATGCCTGTGGACCAGTTTGTTGAACACTTACTCCCCAGCCTTCTAAGCCTTGCATCAGATCCTGTGCCAAACGTCAGGGTCCTGCTCGCCAAGGCTCTCAGGCAGACGTTGCTGGAGAAAGGTGTGGTCATTGATTTCCTTGGAAAGATCCAGTATCTCAGGAATGCTGGCTCTCCTCTGCCAGCACAGCTCTTCTAGCTCAGTCAGTGCAAGGCTGTGAAACAGAATCATACACTGTAATCTAGGATTTCAATTCAGGTTTGGGAGTACTCGAGCGGCTTTACAGCTTTGGAGTATGGGATGCTCATCCCTAAAGGACTGGACCAGGCTTGGCCGGTCCTGCAGGTGCCGAGTGGCCCCACTTGGGGGCAGTGCAGCCCCGCAAACCGTGCCCGAGGTGGCTCTGTGTTTGGGATCCAATGTTCCTCTTAAACACCACCTTGCTTTATTTTGGTGTATCTCAAATGTGATTTGGTGTGCTGCTTTCAGATTATTCAGAGGAAGAAGCACAGAAATCGCCTATCTTTTTTTCAGAATAAAGCGTGGAGAAGGTTTTGGAATGTATTGTACAGTGGCAGCTTCCTGAGTTTCCTGTTGCTCACTGGTACATTTCTATTTGGGGCTCAGTAAAAAGAGTTTATCTTAGAAGTATTTAAGTACCTAATAAGATGAATCAGAAGCAGCATATTTCTCTTTCTCCGTCTGCTCCCTTAGTTTCATGTAGTTTCTGTAAGGAGACTGTAAGCTGGATAAGCTCCCCCAGATGGTTTTGGCATTCTCTGTATTTCTGCACTGCTTATGCACTAGGGTTTATTCTTTTGGATTTGATTAAAATTATCTTTTTCTCCCCTTATTCCAGCTTATTTTAAAAGTGTTGGCAACCCTCATCTAGAAGCTGCAGAAGAGACCATTCTAGCCCTGCAATCTGACAGAGATCAAGATGTGTCTTTCTTTGCCACCATAAAACTGAAACAGGGTAACATGGACAATATCACCATTGAAAAACAAAACTAAGCTGTTGTTCTGCAGCGATGGCTGAACAGCAGGATGGTTTTTCACCTTGTGTTCCTGTTAGTGTGAGTAATGAGGGCAGATAAGGTAGGTTTTGTTACCTTTTTGAGCAGCAAAGGGGGTGTTGAGAAATATTACGGTCTTCATTTCATGACCTTGTTTCATCTACAGCAGTGTATTTGATTCCTGTGGGTAATTCCTTCCTTTTGGTTTTTCCTTTGTAAATGTGGGTGATAACTCTGACCTCACCTGCACTTCGGTATTGCCTGTAAAGTCTTACACTACACTCAGTGTTTCAGCATAATTGGAATTTACATTTCATTTTTTTTTAACAAAACATTTCTGTTATATCTGCTATAAGTCTGCTATAAGCTTTAAAAGGTTTCTAAATCTTAAAACCTGATTATAGCAAACTTCCCTGAAACTGTTCTATTGTCACTTTTATTAGTCTTTGTACTGTTTCAGCTATTCCATTTATTTGAAAAAAAAGTGTATATATGTGAATAATTTTGAATTATAACAAAATTATGAAGAACTTAGTTCTGTATCAGTGGAAAAAGCTCAAAAATAATTTCGTTTTTTAAAGTAGTTACACTACTAGAATTAAGCATGAGTCATTTTTATGTGTGATATTTTTCAAACCACAGAGCGCTCAAGATTCTTTGTATATTGTGACGTTTCTATTAATTTGTTACTCCTGAGTTATATCCTTATAGTGTTAGCAGGTCATAACAACAACCCTTGTAATTTCTGACTGCCCTTACAGGTGTTCGCAGGTCAGTTTTTGTTACTGCTGCCTCTCCCAGGAGCAGGTAGAATGGAGATTTCCTAAGCAGAAAATTCCTCGTTCTGCCCCAGCAAAAGTCACTTGAGTTGAGAGATTCAGTTCTGCAGCAGGAGCTGTAGCTATTCAAGGGTAGTACAGAGAGTTACAGGCTTAAGGCTTTGTTTGTTTTACATGCACACTTCATTTAACAAACACCTTTTAACCTGCCCAGTGTTTAAACCCCAAACAGCTTTTCCTAAGAAACAAAGGACCTCTAAATTCTGCAAAACCCCAATTCAGAAATGTTCTGGGGAAAGGTGGTGCCACAGTTTGCTCTGTAACCTCTGTGGGTTGCAGGGAAAGGTCTGGGACAAACACCAAATGAGACGTGTAAGGCGGAGTGGGATGGCTCCTGTCTGTTGGAACAGGGGGTTGGAAGAAAGAACAGAATTGTGTTAGTCACATTGAGTAGCCTCAGAAAAATTATAAAGCTTATACTTCTGCTGGACCCTGTCTTCTCTTGGATCCCAAATCTGCAATAATGTGGGTCCTAGAAAAAAAAAGTCTTTTATTTATTGTGGATTGAAACTTTGTCCTGCTCAAAAACTACTACTTAAATACTAAAGCAATGGTTTTCATGTGATAACAATTACTTTCTTTTGGAGAGCAGAGTCCTTTCTCCTGAGCAGATCTGTGTAAATACTTCCCCTCATTTCATGTTCCACAGTAAGTAGTTCACATGGGTGAAAGTTTTTACAGAAATACCTGTTTTATTTTTGTTTGGATGTGGCTTGTCTGCAATACAGTGAGTAGGTTCCTCAGCTAGGTTCTATATTTTGGGAGGGCTCACTTTTGTATAAGTTAACAAGTCATGTATTATAATATGTACAGTATTTGTAACAAATTGTTTTCTTGTAAGATCACAAAATACTCTTTCGAAGCTGCAGGCAGAAATATATCACTGCTATTGCAGCAAACTGCGTAAACTCTTCAACATTCTACATTTAATTTTTTTACAGGTTTTTTTTTTATAATTTAAAACAAATGCTTCTTCACTACAGACTTTTTATGATTGTAATTTCTTAACTAAAAAACCCCTCAAGTTAATTTTTCTAGTTCTAATATCTTTTTCTAATGCTGGCATTATACTGATATTTTCTAAAAGTTCAGATTTTCTAAGGCCTTTCTGACAAGGTTTTACTTCTGTTTTTTATCAGTTCATTAAATTTCTCAGCACTGAACAGATTTTTTTTAAGTGTGTGTATATGTAAGTATGTTTGAAATATACTGTATATAAATTAAATACCTTGAACGTTAACCCAACCCAGGTTGCTGTTTGTCAGATCACCTTAAATAGTTACCTTGACTTGCAATAATCCACTGGAAAACACAGTCTTCCATAGGTTTTAGCATGTTTGGTTAGTGTTCAGTAGAGTTTTTAACTTGGATGTGTGTGAAGGCTAAGCCACCAGCTATAAAAGTTCACTACAAAGTCCTTTGTTTTTAACAATATTTTGGTACCTCTCTGGCTCCCAAATTCATGTCGGTTTTGAACGGTGCGATTTCAGTCGAGCATTCAAAACCTCCTGTTACAACTCCACGCTTGCGTGTACTAATGGGGGTCAGCATAGTTCTGGGGTGGGTTTTTTGTGGACAATGTGCAGGTCTGTTACACAGATTTACCCTCTGCAAGTTTGTCTTTTTGGTTCCGTTTTAAACTAGAAGTTATTTCAGCATGACTAAAGGCCGCACTTTACGTCTTGTACTAGACAAATGTATGCAATGAGTGTGTTCACGTGCAGTTCTCTGGGTTGTTTAAATTATGCAAAAATATGTATTTAAAAAGCCAGGTGGAGCAAAATTAGGTAGTCCATCCACTTTCACAGCAGCATTAAGAATATCACTTTTCAGCATTTCTAGGTGAGGAACAATAACGGTGGTCGGTGCAATATTGCTTGGATGCTGTAGGGAATGGTCCAGCACTTGGAATCCAAAGCATGTTGGTCATGTTGCTTAGGTTTGAGCCTCGCTGGTGTCCCTGATGGGATGTGCATGTGGCAGCAGTCAGGTGCTGCCCCAGGGGCAGCTGTGTCTGTACACGGTGGTGTTTAGAGCCCAGTTAAGTGGGGACACTCTGGAAGTGTCATTCATTTGTCAGAATAAAAAAAATCTATGTAACTTTGTATTTATCTCAATAAATGCTGTGACTGTTTTATAAACCAACTTGTGGTAACTGATTTTTGTCATGGGTGAGATGTGAGTGCATTCCTGGGGTTAATGAAACATGTCTCAGGTGTAAACACTGTTGACTGGCAGACCAGGGCTGAATGTGGAATTCTTCATGCTGTGTAGTAAAAGAATCTTTAAATGTGCCATTTACTGCTGGAACTTCCCTTACCTGTGGGGATATGGCTCCCTTCAGGCTCAGGCACCACCTGAGCAGAGTTTTGTGCTCATGGCAGCCTTACACCACTGTTGGTCTTGTCTTACCTGTGAAATCCAGCCTGCAGCAGATTTTCCTATGGAAACTGAGTGTTGGAACTTGGGAGGAGAGACCTGTCCTTGCTTTGGCATTGCACAAACAACTTGTTAGCTCAGGGAATTTTTAAGGAGAAAGAAAGAGAAGCTGTTGTTACACCTGTTCCATATTTATCAATAGACAGAGGCTCAGAACAGTGTGGCAATTGTTACATTCCCTTCTTAAAGCAAACCAAATGAACAGAAGTTGTTAAATGCCAGAGCACAATACAGTTTATAAAACCCAACAGGCTTCAGGAAACTGGTGCTGATTGAGCTCTTACATGTTTTCCTCTTGCTTAGGAAAGAGAATTGTAGTCAGCTTGCAATCTCCCTGACATTGTTCCTGATGGAAGCAGACAAAAAGTACCAATGAAACAGAAGGGCTGCAATTTAGTTAATTTATGCAAAACACAATCAGCATTCAAACTGGGAGTTACCAAGCAGAAATGTATTGACAGAAAAGCCAAAATACTCTCTGTGCATGAATTGTGAAATAGTAAAACAGGATTTCAAAGAGACTCCTGGAATTCACATAGCTGTAGGCCAGAGAAGATTCAGGAGGGAATTTTGTCACTATGAAATTCATGAGGAGGGCACAGAGGCTGTGGTTTAATCCCTAACACTCCGGCCATGCCTTCATGAGCTACAAAGCAGCACAGCTCTGCTGTGGCACAAGAGCTTGGATCAGTAAGGGAAACCAGAAACAGCTTTTTCAGAAGAGTGATTAGGAGGGAGACTGATTGCTTATGAAAGATGGTAAAGGATCCATGGTAGGGAGAGGATGGAGAGGGAAAAGCAGTGAGGAGGTGGCAAAGGACTGAGAGAAATGAAACTGCGGAGCAGCTGGGGCACACAGTTCCAAACATACTCTGACTGTAGCACAATCTCTGTAGCAGAGCCCATGTCCACACACTTTCTCTGCCTTCATTTTTTGAATTTGCATGTTGTTGGGTTGTAACCACCAAGTGTGTTCAAAGGCAAGCAGAAGCCAGCAGTGAGCTGTGCCTGAGGATCTGCTGACCAGTAACGTTTAGGGAGGGTGGTGGTTTGCAGAGGGGAGCCAGAATCTATTGATTTCCTACTCTGCTTCCAGCAGCCCGTTTAGGTTGGTTTGATGCCTAAGCCAGGGCGCAATTGAGGTTTGTGCTTTGGCTTCCCTTGAAGTTCCAGTTCCCTGTACACTGTTCTGTTTGCAGCATTTGCTTGACATGACTGTCTGGTGTGGGTTACTGGTGTTTTTCTGGAATTCCTGTGTGTATGGGAGCTAATAAAAGAATTGTCAGCCCAGAGAACCCATCTTAGAATATAGTTCTAGTGGCTTGGGATAAGAAATGCAGAGATCCCTTGGCCAAGCCTCTTCCATGGAATTTCTGATGGTATCTTCATTCATTTGGTTTCCAGTAGCCAGACAACTACTGGGGTCAAGCAAAAGTCAAGGTATAAAAATTCATGGCTATGAGCTTCCTTACCTATGAGCTGCCATATGTTAGAGAAATGATCTAGACCACAGCAGTTGTCTTCTCTCCCCTGATGAGTGTTTGCATGCATAATTCAAATGTGTGCATGTGTTTGAATTCCAGCTTTTATTGATTGAATTTGGCTCTGATAATAAACAGTATAAATAAATCAGAAGGGAGTTAAAGCATTGATGTGCTGGGGGGGTTGGAATTAAAATGAGTGCAGTGACCTCGAGCAGAATGTAATTTCAAAAGTGCCTGAAATATGCTGATGACATAAAATGAAGCTGAGGAAGTTGGAGGGGCAGAGGAACAAAACAAACTCATTCACAATGATTTGGATTTATCAGGATTACAGGCAGGTAAGTGGCTTATGCAGTTTATTGTAGGGAAGTGTGAGGTAATGAGGCCAGGGACCAAAAGTAATCAGAGTGCAGTTGGAGTGAGAGTGGTGTGGAATATGGATCAGAGCTTGTGGGAGGGCAGGTGCAGCACTTGTTATTCGCGTTAAACATGCAGGAATCCTCTCACACTGCTTTGGTAAAGCACAAACCTTTCAGAGGCTGAGATGTGTCTGGTAGTTGTACAAGAAGAGAGGAGAATCCAGCTTTGGATGTTACAGGAAATGTGATCTGTAACTGAGCTGCCTAATAGTTCATCACGCTGATTTCAGACTACAGCAATTAAAAGATGCATTTCTTTTTTTTGATTAATGAGTGCCCTGACTACCACAGGAAAGCAAAGAGAAATCGCTGAATCCTTCCAGTTGGCTAATCTAGAGGTAGATTCTGTGGTTTTAAAAGTACTTGTTTTCTTCTGTTTTTCTTTCCTTCTTTTTAGTCCTAATGTCTATTTTCATTTTTTGAAATGTTTCATTTATCCTCTAAATTGTAAGCTTTGGATTTTTCTCAGTTGTGGCCAAGCAGCTTTTGAAACCAAATCAAAGGCAGAAACAATAAAAGAAGAGCTCTCTGTGTTGAATCCTGTTGATGTCCTTACAGCTTTTATTGTTCTGATAGATTCCATATTAACTGTTCCTGTTAAAAGTACTTTTTCTAACTTGACCCATATCTAAACATCATTTTGATACTTATTTTTCACAGAAGACATTAGATATTTGAAAATACAACCTTTCCTGTTTTACCTTTTAGTGCCCAAATTTCATTAATGTCCAGAAAGATTCCCCATAATTGATAATTTCCAGTGTCTTAACACCTAGGGCATATCAATAACACAAAGACTTCTCTTTTCCTCTCGGTCCTCCCTGCTTGGTGCTGGATCCTATGAAATCCTTTGTTGTCTGGAAGCCACGGTTTCAGTTTGCCACAGCTGAGCAAGACAGTGAGGAGCTACAGGGAAAACTGAACTGGGAAGGACAGAAGCTAAGGCAAGTCACAAATAATAACTTAATCTCCTACCCTAATCCTCGTGCCATATCAGAATTAAGTCATAGGGAGTGGTGAAAGAATCCTTGGGGAAGGAAGAGATGCGCTTGGGATTTTTTTTCTTTTTGGAGCCTCTTCAGGGTTTTGTGGCCTCTGATTGACATGGTGTCCCTGCCTGGGATACCGGGAATGTGCTGGATGCCCTTTGAGATGAGCTCTCCCCCCACCCAGATGTGGATCTTGCTGTGATATTTATGTTGTTACAGTAAAAAGGACAGAAGGGTGCCCTCCATGTTCTTGTATCCATTGGTTCTCCATGGCAAAGGATCAGTGTTGGCTACAATCTGCAGCCTCGGAATTCTGTTGTCAGCTTGGGCTGTTGTCACACACTTAGCTAATACCCTCTAGTAATTTTATTTCTTATTCACATGCACACTTAATGTCCTTAGTCATTAGACTGAAAAATGTTAACCTTGTCATAGTTAGTGACTGGAAGCAGAAAAGTCCATTTAATTCTCAGGGGAATGAATTCTAATTTTCTGCTTGTCAGAAAGTGACATTTTACATATTTTTCTCTTTTTTTCCCCACCAGTTTCGTGCTAAATTTAAATGTGTGTGTCATAGGAATAGACCTTTAGTCAGTGCTAAACACCCCAAAAGCCTTGGCGGGGGTCCAATGTATGAGAGTCTTGACCAAGAGCTGCTGCTAAAGCTCATTTCAGGCACTGCAGAGAACGGGGCGGTGAGAATGAAAAGTTAAGAGATACGAGGTCAGCACAGAGGGCACATTAACATTGCATGTCAGGATGCATTTTTTTTCCCCCGGCAAATATGGATGGAAGAAAAGCAGCTCATCTGGAATAAAATGTCCAGTGAAGAAATAAATTATGTTAATCAAGTAGACTAGTACTAGTATTTGTCGCTAAGATGTGACATCTTCTAATTAATGTCTCAAACTAGTGGGAGCCTTTAAAATACATACTGGTGGGAAGGGAAGTTGTCTGCAGATACTGAGTTCCCTGTTCTGTGAAAAGGGAAGAGCTTGTCTTGAAAATTAGATGGCATTTATGGCAAAGAGAAATAATCCTCCCACAGATTACAGCTGTTCACTGCATTGTTGTGCTGGTGGTCCTATCTCATCAGTGGATGTTTTATATGGTTTTGGTGTTTTTGTTCTTTTTTTTGATACATTTCCATAAGGCTGTTCTGAGGAGGACATTGTGTGCTGGGAGCTGGATGTATTTTGAGAAAGAGACACCACTACAAAGAACTCTGGGTCTAAATTGCAAAGATGGATGAGGGATGGTTATTTTGCTTTTTACAGATGGGAGCTGAAGCAGGGGAGGTGACTGTTGTGGCCAAAGTCACCCTGGGAGTCCATGGAATTGCATCCTGATCTTTGAAGTGCACTTCCAGTATTTTACCATATATTGTCTCTCTGTTCCCTTGCTGCCGAATGTGGACTTGCTATGCACATGTGTAATGAGCCAAGCATGTTCTGCATATGTTTAGACAAATTGTGACCTCAGGGACACGAGGGGAGTGCTCTCTGGTCTGGTTAGGAAAGCTTCCATGGCTGGGCTTATCCAAGGACTGCAAAGCAGTGTTGGCATTTACTTCACGAAATTTAAAGCCCCTGTGCTGCCTGTTTGGTGTTTTAGCATCTGTGTGAGTTCTGGAGAAGCCTGGCAGGGCAGTGGGCGATGCACTGCATGCCTGATTGTGTGACCCCTTGTACTGTCTGTGCACCAGATGTTGATTAACGATTAGGGTGTAACAAATTAATAAATCGATACCACAGACAAATAAACATCCATTACAGGGGCCTCTCAAGTCTCTCTGGGGGAGAAAGGAGACTTGCAGGCCTTACATTCTTCATTGAACATAAATGCCTCTGGACTCTGTGCTATCCTGACACCTTGCAGAGGGAATGTACACATGAGATTAATTATATTCCATAGGTGGTTCAATATGTAGTGGAAAAAATTGATATTTTGGGCTTAGTTTTGTTGTATGCAGATGTTCTTGCAGGGAAGGGTGAGCAGTCAGCACAAGGAGGAACAAGTCCCATGTGCTGCCTTCCTGTAAGGCCCTGGCGTCCTACCCTGAAGGGGTTTATCCAAGGAGGCTAATTTCAGACAATAGTTTTGAAGTCTAAAGATAATATCTCATTGCCCGAGCTCTCTCTGTAGCTTTGTCCAAAACCCAGGATCCTGTGGACTATCATTTAAAGGTCTGAATTTGGATTGCAGTCCTGAATCATGACCAGAATTTAAAAGTAATGCATGTGGCACATCAAACACCACTGACCTGAGCCTCTCTGAGCCAAAATCAGGCAACAAATGGAGTTATTGTATTGTCATCATTAGGCTGTCAGAAGCATAAAAACTTCTGTGCATCTGGCCTTGTTTTTCAGAAATAAAACCCATTTAAAGGTGTTGTGATACATTATGAAATGCAGGTAATTAATGCCCTTGTGACAACCCAAGAGAGAATTCAGACAGAATTCAGATGTGGTTTCTGAATCTGTGTAAACACCTACAAATCCAGAATGGGACAGGGAGTAAATAAATTCCTGATTGGCGTGACTGATTTTTCCATTCTTCTTACATAGAAGGTGTGTAGGTACTTCTGTGCCATGCTTGGGACACGATTTATGTATTGCAATAAATAACAAGTATATGTGTGCGTAATTAGAAGGGACAATAAAGAAAAGCAGTTGATGAAATTGAATTATGCATAATAAAGGTGTAATTTTTCAGGGAAGGCTGTGGTCATCGGGAGAGAAAGTGAAGCTTCTTTGTTTTATTAGTGTTGTGAGGGACCTGAGCTGGGACTATAGTCTTGTAAGACTTTGTTTTTATGTCTCTTTGTATTACCCCACGGGTTTTGGGCAAGACCAGGTGAACAAACTAACCTTTTGGAACCTGAGGTATAGGGCAAGCTCTGCAATCTGGCTGTCACCTGCCCTTATGGGGACTGTTCAGGAGGCTTACAAAGCAATGCTGTGTATTTATCTGCTTTTCACAGTAAAAATGTATAAATCATCATTATAGAGCCCTTCTTCAAAAGAGAAGATTTGGCCTATTAAGTTTGAAGATCCATTCTCATATTTGGATGCTTTTACACATCCATGACCACTCTCTGCATGGGCTTTATTCAGCTCCTAAACAACTCCAGCAACACTGCCAAACACACACGTGAAATGAATGTAAAATACATTCCAAATAATGGCAGTATTTATGTAATTTGGTGTCTTCTGTGTTCTAGAAACCCTCAACAGCTGGTTAACCCCAGCAGGACCAGTGAGCTGAGAGGGGCACACAGAGCACCAGGGTCTGGCTGCCCAGCAGAACCAGCCTGGTCCTGCCTGTCTCTGCTGACAGGTAAGGATGGATTAGCAGTGTCTCCAACAGAAGGGAAAATTAAAAGCAGATTTAGGCAATCCTTTCTTCTTCTTGAGTCCTTTAAGTGTAGAATGCTGCATATATGCATGCAGGACATTTTAACTGAGATTTGTGGAGTATGAAGAAAGTTGTTCCCTCTCAAGTTAAACAGCACCGGCCCAAGGTGAAAGGAGCTCGAGCTCTCCATTGCTTCAGGCTATCCCAGTAAAATACTGTTTTGTTCCCTCAGAACTCTTACTTTAAACAAACAGAAGGGCAAACAAACACAGTGAAAAACCTGGCTTGGTCAAATCTATGGCATGAGCTGCTGAAAATTTTCTCATTTGCACATGAGTAACTCGAATTATTGTGAACACAGCTTTTGGGAGAACAAAAGCATCAGCAGCGCTCTTTGGGAACCAGGTTATAGTCCAGTTTGCACCGCAATGTGTTCCCTTTACCTGGCACTGTGCCCTGGCCACAGCTGGCTCAAAAAGTGTAGGTTAAAGTGAATTTTCCTATCTTCAATATTCAGGGCCCATCTCCTGGTACAGTTCTCTGACGAAGCAGCACCACTGCCCCTACACCCTGTTGTCCTGTGCAGAAGGAGCACAGGCAGCCTGACTTCTCAGGCCTTAGGCTTAAGCAAGAGGGGCTGTTTTGTTGCCACAGAGAATTCCCAACTTTGCCTGTGACTAGAGCCAGGAAGGAAATGGGAGACAAGAGCTCCATGTCCAAGTGAACCCATAAACCTTGTCCCTCCACGCTTCCTTGCCAGCCTGTCAGTTGGATCTCAGCTTCTCCTGAGAGACTGTAAATATGTGGGGTTTGTTCATTAACCAGTGTAGTGCCAAGATGGAAGCTGTAATGCTCGTGATGGGAGCACAAGAAATCACACAGCTTTCACTGAAACAAAGGACATCACTGGGCTCTGGCAATAAGAGCATGATGGCTGTTTAATTTTTCCAGACAGGGACTGGAGCTCACTGGGGTTTTTTTGGGCTCTTGCTTTGTTTTTGTTTTGCTCCAGCTTTTAAGGATGAGAATGTTGTGTCTGACGCATGTCAGCGAGCAGAGGAGATTCACGAGCAGAGCTGGGCTCGTCTTGCTCCCCGGTGAGGAATAAAAGCATTGCCCGTCTCTCACTTCGGGAGGAGGTGGCGGGGGGGCTGCTGGGCGGCTGCGGGAAGTGAGAAGGCATTGTCAGGTTGGGGTCAGGCTGGAGCAGGACGGATTAGCCGGGTGTCACTCGGCAGCCTGGAGGCATCGCTGGGAAAGCCAGAGACAGAAATGTGTGTGCAGGGGGTGGGGGGTGAGGGCTGCCATGGCTTGTTTGGGTGCAGGGCTGCTCTCCACAATAATGATCTTTGGGGAAAGCAGGCAGAATAAAGAGCCTTTACCAAGGAGGCAGAGAGAGAAAATGGCCACTTGTACACTCCCTGTATTAGAACTCTAAATAATGCTGTTATTAGAGCTGTTAAAAATTTTTGCTTAACAGGAGTTGTGTCCACATTTAATCTCAATCTGGTACCTGCAAGGCTGATCTTGCACTCAGGAAAGCTGCTGTTAGCGAAGCCACGAAACTAAAAGTGTGGTGCTGGCTGGGAGTGAAGATTCTTTATTCTGTTTATTTCTTCATGGTTGCATCTGGTTTTGTGCTTTGAAGTCTGCAGGTTTATTTCACGATTCAGTGAACTTTTAGTTTATTTCACTTCTTTAGTGAAACAGATAAAACAGGAAGGGGGAAAATAAGAGGGAAAGGGCCAAATTCAAAGCTGAGTCACTTCGGCCACCTACACAACCTGCGACCACAAGGTGTAAAGGTGTAATTTCCACTAATAAAAGCACATTACTGTCTAATCATTTCCAAATTTCAGCCAGATCTCATATGTAACTGCAGAGTGCGGCTCACCTAAAACAGGACACGTGAGATTAACGAAATTATTATGTTTTAAAATTATTTCTCAATACTGTTAGTCTTTTCCGTGTATGACTGAGGGACGATGTTTTGTTCACTTCCAACCCAAACAGTTTCCCAGTTTCAGCACAATAGGATCAATCTCCAGTATAGTTAAATTTATTCCAGTATGGTCCTGTGAAATGGTCTGACATGCTTTCAACTAAATGACAATTTGATGGGATGTGAAAACCACAGGAGTCAGGAAGAAGGCAATAGTCTGTGAGTGGGCCTTATCTGTCTTGCTACAAGGGCACGGTTTCGAGGGGAACAGAACACAATACATTTAGGATCCTAAAGCAAGGAGGGACCTGGGCTGGGCTTCACAGGGGTGTGGAGGTTTCTAGTCTGGTTGCCAGTGACTCTGTTAGATTAATGTCATTTGCTACTTTGTAGAATGTGGAAGGAACCAAAAGGAATCCTTCACTAAAGGAGGAAATCACTTGTGTGAATGGGGAGCCCTAATTCTCTGAAAATAATAATAAAAAAAAATCTACATCCTCTATTTTGTAAGAAAATCTCAGAACTGAAGTTACCTCAAGCTGACAGAGCAGCCAACAGGAGGAACTGGAGATAGGAGTTTGTGCTCAGGCTCAGGACTGCAGTGGGTGTCACTGGGATGTCACAGCATGTCACTGCAGAAATGTCTCATGCACAGCACTGAGTGGGTTTATTCTCCAAGCACTCTTTTAGTCACTGGATCACTTGTCTATGCACAGCCTGTGGTTGCTTTTCACTTTGGTTCCTTCCAAATGTACAGCAACTCCTGTATGGTGATAGCAACCTGAGTAGGGCTACTTACTCAGAATCACCATTTCAACTATGATCTAATCACAAACCTTTATGTAAATTGCATTTTAAATAAATAGCAATCTTTTGACTCTGAGCTCCTGCTAAAGTATCTTATATTAATGAAATTAGAAATAGCAAGTGCCAGTTCTGTGCCAGTTCTAGCAGCACAGAAAAGAACACATTGTGAAGCAAAACACCAGGTTTTTGTCCCCCAGTTTTGTTGCTTGTAAAGCAAATGCTTGTGAAAAAGATAATTCTGATTTCATAGTTCTTCAACTTAAATACAGCTGCCATTTAAGCCTCTGCTGTTATTTCATCACACACCCAGGAAAGCACCTGCAGGAACACATCCTTGGTGGCAGATCTGCTGAGGCTGATCTGTTTCCGTGTCTGGCTCTGGTGCCTGTGTAGCAGATCCAGTAACGTTTCTGCCTATGCAGTTCTGAAAGACCATCCATAGCTCTTCTATAAAATGAGTCTGTTAGCAAAGTTTACCTGAAAACAACACTAAAGGCAAGACAGCTTCACCTTTCTGAAAAATTTTAGTCAACCAAGGAGTTCCGCTGCAGCCCCTTGTGCTCACCAGAAGCTTTACAAAGGACCAGATAAAATTTTGGTTGAAGCATCGAAGACATCTAAATACACTTATAGCTTGTGTTCTTGTATTTTGGTTCTGCTCTGACTTGCACAGAAACACAGGTATAAGACTTTTATATAGAATTAAAATTGTTTAGACTTCTGCTGCATTTTTGAAGTGATTTAATTCTGTTTTGAAGCATTTTCTGGTGTGTGCAGAGTTTACTAACACTGTCCTGACCTTGGAGATGTGTGATATTTTACAGTGTGCAGTGGCATTTATGTACCCAACCTGGCTCCAATAAACAGGTTAATTTCCACAAATTAAAGGCCAGGTTTCACACATTACAAGGTGATATAATAATTCTGTATCCACCTTTAGGATTCACAACTGGGGCAGATGGCTGGGCAGTCCTTTGTCAGCTGCAAATCCACAACCTCTAAACATTTTTTTTCAGGTAAAATGGTAGAAGTGTTGGGAAAAGAAATAGTCAGGTTTATAGTTTCACATAACACCAAAACCCTGAATATATGGGGAAAATAACAACTGATAGATTTATGATAAAGAAATTACTTAAAATATTAGATGATACTCCTTGCACATGCCAAATTAGGCTCTCTCTCCTGAAGTAAAGGTACCTTACATGACAGAATGTACAATAAAAAACCATTACTGTTAGTACAGAGTTAATATTCAGACACTGGAATAAGATTCAGGAATGTCCAACTGTAGATGCTAGACAAAGAATTTATTTTGGTTTTCAAAATCAAACCATGGCTCATCTGGATTTGGATTTCATTTCATACAAACATTCACTCAATATTTGGTGCCAGCTTTGGTTCTCTAATATCACTCTTTAAAAACCGGTGGTCTTGAAGTTCCCCTTTCATTTGGTCTGAATTAATGTGATCTAATTGCTACTAAATTACACATTAACCATTATTATACCTGTTTATATAAATCAGACACGAATAAGATCTTATGACCTTAAAATAAACTGAAGAACCACATGATTAAAATAAGCAAGCGATACAAACTTGGCAATGACAAGAAAGCATGCTGATTTTAAATATTGTTCTTACAATTACTTTGGTTGTTCAAAGAACAGTGTACATAGGTTATGGTTAGTAGCTAAGCTACAATTTGACTTAAATTTCCAGAGTCTGATTCCAAGTTATTCTTTATTCTGGTTTTTAAGTAAAGTGTCTGAAGCTGCTTCTGCTATGTGTTCTCACTCCTTGGTAATCTTTCCAAAGGATATGACTCACTTCTCCATTATTTGTAAAGAATGTGGAAAAAAGTAAAATATTATTATTTTGTGGGCATTTGGAAGTGGATGTGAAAAAAAAAAAATAAAGGTGGGATGTTGATCATT
This sequence comes from Dasyornis broadbenti, assembly GCA_013397935.1. Taxonomy (NCBI): domain Eukaryota; kingdom Metazoa; phylum Chordata; class Aves; order Passeriformes; family Dasyornithidae; genus Dasyornis; species Dasyornis broadbenti. The sequence goes on along the minus strand of VZRN01003130.1, from coordinate 280,254 downwards.
GTGAGTAATTTCTTGGGAATAAGGGAAGAACAAACACTAGCTGCTGACTTACTGCTGTGAAAGCCAAGGGCTTAGTGCTGACTCAAGCTGTAGATATTGACGGCAGCAGAACACAAAGGAAACCTTGCAGCAGGGTTAAAGAGGAACTTTAACCTTCCTCTTTTTAAGTGATAAGGAGTTAGAGGAAGCTGCCTATGTTGATTTCTTGGAGGCTCTTCTTTGTTTAAACACCTTGGCTAGAACTATACCGTGCAAACATTGCTGCAACTAAATAAGTCTCTTTCTGAGTTTCCAGAAATCCTGGCAAATCTTCAGGTATGTAATGAAGTGCAAGACTGAACTCCATGGCACTGAGAAAGCTGCATCAGTCACGCTCAGTGCAATCACCTGCTGGTTCTGAGGATCTCTTCCTGTTGGTGCAAATATTGGTATACATAAACTGAAGCAGCATAAATCCTTTGTAACCTATTTACATACTGATCAACTAATGGAAAAAAACCCTGTTTTGATACCAAAACTGATTTTTCAAAGTGACTTTGTGTCACTGGGGCCTTTGTATACACTATTCCTTTACTAGAACTACTACTCAATTACTTACATGTGTAGCTACATAAAATACCTGCAAAGCACACCCAACATAAAAGACAAAATACACAAAAGTGGTTTTTGTAATTGTGAATATTTTATGAGTAGAGGTTGTCATGAAGAAACCATTATAAAAATTTGCTCTGTCATTCTGACTTCCAATGAATATTTTAAAATTATAGTCTTATTAGTGCTAATAAAAGTAGTACCTGCTTTTTGATCTTTATGTGAGTTAATTCATTGTTATTTCTAAGTTAGAAGCAGAAGCTCTGAAGCAGAATTAACAGCTTGGATGCCATAGATTTCAATTAAGTAAAATGCTCCATGAAATTGATTGTGGATTTTTACATAAATAGCAGAAATGATCAACAGTCCAACAGTCCACTACAGGATATTTCCTCAGGAATGCAGATCTATGTGCCTAACTCTTTATTTCATAACATCACTCAGAGAGCTCACATGGTCACATCATATTATTGACAGTTCCTTTGCAGCTGTGGATTTGATAACCGTGTTCAAGTGCCAGCCCTGGAACACCTGATCTCCAGCCAATAAATCCCTGTGTAGTTTTAGGTACTGGAGGAGACGGAAGCACCTAAAATCAAAGTAACATGTAAAATTGCATGATGAAAAGGTTTTTGATTGCAGTTTCTGCCATGCAACATCATCTTTTGTGCTGTGGTATTCTAAAATCAGAAATCAAATCATTGTTTAGTAGTGTATGTTAGCATTTTTTTTTTAAAGTTTGGTTCAATACTAAGGGCTTTAATTGATCTACATTATTAGGAGAAGAATTGTATCATTATTATGGATGGAAAAAAGCTAAAGCTGAAGATCATCATCATCGTCGTCGTCATCATCATCTTTAAAAATAATTAGCTTCTGTAAACAGAAGAAATAGTGTTTTCTCCTTGCTGTAATGTATTTGGTAGCAATGCAGCTATGGAATAATAATTTTATGTCCAAATGCGAAGGTATTACTGACCAAGCTGGCTTTTGCATCAAGAACTTCTTACTCATTCTACCTTCCTTCTACTTTAAAAGATGGGTGAGCAGCAAGTTAATCTGCAACTAATCTAGCTAAAAAGGAAAACAAAAGCCAAGAGTGTCTGTTCAGTGACTGCTGTGCTTACTTTGGCTGAATCATCTCAATTGGGCACGTTCTATCATTTCAGCATCTGGGGACTTAGCGGAGAAATACACAGCAAGAGAACAATGTTTCAGTTCTCTTGCCAGAGTTGCTTCACTTTGTTCTTTGGCCAAGATTAGAAAATGTTTATGATATTTAGGTGGAGCAGTTCCTCAGAAAAGATAATTTTTATGGCCAGAAGTGCCACCCACTGAGCGGGATAATGAAGGAAATCATGTCCCACTTTCGGTCTGGGGGAGGGGACTATGCAGAAGCTTTTATTAGTCTAACCTAGAGAGAACAGATTTGACTGTTACCACAAGGTAAATGTGCGGAAAGACACGAAGTTCTGAATAAGGATGTACGAAACTTCACTCTGCATATGTAAAGGGTGACCTAAATCACAGCTAACCCTTCTCTTCCTCCCAACTCTGAGGTGAAATGGAAACTCTGTTCCAATGCGCACCAGGCTCTGCACGCTTGTGGAGCAGCTGATAACTGCAGGATTTGTTAATGCGCCAACACCCTGACGGGGCTGAGACTTGACTGAAACTGCAACTTGACTGAAATTGGAGGTTTGGGACAAAACTGAAGAACAAGTAGCACTAATGGTAGAAATTATGCCATTCCATTTCTTTGCCACACTCAGCACTAGCTCTTAATTTTTAATTTAATCTCTGTAAAAGCTTTTACTACTTCCTAACCTTATCTCCCCACCCTTGGAATCCTTTGAAAGAAAGCTAGTTCAGCAAGGAAGAATTTCCAATCTCCTTTATTTCCCTAATCTTCTCTGAGTGGACTAACCTTCTTTTATGTTAGCATATTCTGCTTCTCCGTTTGTGAGTACATTCCTCTCCCAATGTCACTGCTTTAGCTGCCTGTAGAGTTACCCTCTTCATCGGTGATTTTGACACACCATATTTGCAAATTAAGCTGTCAGTCCCATTCTACTCTCCAGCTGTTTGACAGCTTTAAGACTCTGAACATATACATATAAATCATAAAAACCAAAATAATTACGACTTGGCTTATTAGGATTGGCTTCTTATTAATCTGTGCTACTGAAGAGGACAGTGGCATTGTCTCCGCCAAAAAGAAGACTCTTAAATAAAGGTAGAAAAATGACAACCACATGCAAAGGGAAATTCCTTGTCTTAAACAAATGCTTTTAAAGCACAGCTTGGCTTGCAAGTGCAGTTTACTTTGACCTTTAGTTAAAGACCCCCCCTCTAAAGACAACTGGTTTTTAGAGCTTGTGTAGTTTCTTAAGGCAGATGTTGCTGTATTGCAATTTTAAAATCTAATTTTCTAACCTTAATGTATTTTTCCACAGGTGTCACAGGTCGAATCTGCAGGTGATCTGGAAGCTGGATCTTGGGCTTTGCATCTTCTTTCTTTTCTTCTCCAATCAACTACAACCAAAACATAATTAAAAACTGGACTCTTTATCTTTTGAAATATACTGTAATACATGATATCCACACCATTCCCCTCATTATTGCATCTGAACTTCCTGTTCTTTCCATCTCAAGCTGGACTACTTATTTCAGTGCTTTGGAAATTACTGGGTTTTTTTGTTTCAGAAAACATGCAAAGTACATTTGTAACTATGCAGGGACTGCATTAATCCCGTGATTCCAAATGTAACATCATGTGCTACTGTATTCTAATATCTAAACATCACTGAGAAGAGACATCACTCCAAATATTTTCATTTGTTGTAGATTCTCCCACTGACAATTTAATTAGCTGGAACCTTTTCCCCTAGATTTTAAAAATACCATATGGAGAGACAAGGGGGAAATATTTTCCTGTCACTGTGCATCTAGTACTTGTTAGCACTATTAGGAGTCATGCTTCTCAAGAGAAATATATCAGAATATGCACAGCATATAAATTACCACTTGTATTTTATTCACAAGGAAACTGAATATTTGAACCATCTCAAAAGAAGTGCAGTTGCTACCTCAGATCCTAGCTTAGAAAAGCATACTCACTACACTTCTAGCCTTCTGTGCTCTCATAATTCTGTGTCCAGATAAATCTGTGCACAAGTAGCTTTCATGTGTTGCTTATATGCCATTCCATTTTACCTCCTCAAGAGGTGTTTTCAAAAATCCCCATTTGTCAGCCCATTTTTTTGCAGCGTCTCTTTCTGTTTCAACATGTTTTTTCCTGAAACCAACAGAGAAATATTTAAGATTGCTTTGAAAACTTCCATTAAAAAAAATTACAACATGCCAACCCAACTACTGATGTCACAAAGCACAGCACTTTAGCTGGAATCTTTAAACTTTCATCTCAAAACAGCAGGTTTATGTACAAATTATCATTGCCTGACTTAGGGAAAATATTTTCCAGAGGTTTGAAACAGCGCGTGTGAATGCACTGCCTTTAAATGATGTTTGTTAAGAAGTGGAGGAAGTAGAAAAATAAGTATTAACGTCCTTTCAGATATACTTTCATCTACTGTTTACTGACGAGATGCCCTGTCCCCATACCCGGCGGGGATGAAGGGGAGCGCTGGACCCAGCTCTAAAAGCCCTAATTTTTTTTACCCAGGCACGCTTTACCCAGAGCACACGCGCTTTAAACACGCAAGAAAGCCCCTTCAGCGCGGAGCTGCGGGGCGGCAGGGGAAGGTGGAAGGGAGCAGCAGCAGAGCAGCAGCGGCTGCCGGGGCCGGGTGTTACCAGTAGTTGTCCCGCGCTATGAAGTTCAAAGCCTCTGTCTGGCCGGAGCGGGGCCGCTTCGGCATCGCGGACACCGGGGATGCGCCGCGGCCACTCGGGCGTTGCGGGGCAACAGCGGCGGGAGGGGCAGGAACGCGTGAGGGCGGGCACAAGGGGGTGAGAGGGGCGGGACTCGTGTGNGTGGGCGGGCACAAGATGGCGGGAGGGAGTGGGAACTCGTGTGGGCGGGCACAAGATGGCGGGAGGGAGTGGGAACTCGTGTGGGCGGGCACAAGATGGCGGGAGGGAGTGGGAACTCGTGTGGGCGGGCACAAGATGGCGGGAGGGAGTGGGACTCATAAAATGGTGGGAAGTGCCCATGCACTGGCAGAGGTGAAGGATTTTGTTCTCTTATCCTTTTGAAGCTTCCTCAGTGGCTTGGTAAAGTTTGTTGTGTCTCTTTAAATGTACAAAAAGATGTTTGGGCTAAGGTGGTGGAAAGCTGCTTTTTAACCTGCAGTCGAGGTAATTTCGATGGGAAACAACACCAGTTCTGTGATATGGTGTCTGTGTGATCTCTTTTTTTTCTGATGAATGTTCTTTACAAACTACATGCCTATGACAGAAATTTTGAGAAAGACCTCAACATACTTTAGGGCTTCTGTGTGAAAACCCAGAATATATTTACAGCTTCCAGAGAGTTCATTGTGTTCCAATAAAAAAATATTTTTGGCTCTACATGATTTTTTGGGTATTTTTATTTTCTTGCAGTTGATGGATAAAATACTTCAACAATGAGTGGAGCCAGCTGGCTCTTTGCCCTCGTGGGTTTAAATGGTTCCCTGACTTCTTTCATTTTGTCTGGAAATTGACTTGTGTAAACACCCTGGAAATAGTTAATGGGGCTCTCACACCACTGGGCACTTATTATCCTTGCTAGAAAATAAATGCACAAAGGTTCTGAATTCAGCTGAGTGTTTTATAGGCGGTGTGTTTGAATGTTTAATTTCTGGGTTTTTAAAAAAAAAAATCTGAAGGTCCTAAAACCCTTAAATATTTGAGTACAAGATGACTATATACATTTATTAGTCATTTTAGAAGTACTAAGAACCTCTGTTTGAGTAAGAGAAGAATAAAAACTCCTTCTGTAGTTCTAAAATAGCAATTAATAGTGCCCTTCTGGGTCTCTGAAAATCATTACAGTATCAGCAAATGGAATATTTCACTTACATTCCATTTCTTGATTCTCTAATTGATAATTAGGCTAGCAATTAAATCAGCTGAGCCTCCTATCACATCCATAAATGCTTACTCATTGTCCTACTTAATTAACTCCTGCTGCTTAGTCACATTTATCTCAGGAGCTTTCTTATTGCTTTGATGCTTTCTGTGAAAAAGATAATTTGTTAATGAAACAATCAAATTCGTGGTTTACCGTGTCAGGGCTTAAACTGCAGTAGCATTTGTCAAGAGAGATGGAACTTACGCTAACGCTGTGAAAACAGAACTTTATAATGTTGAAGTTTTTTGCACTTGGTTCTCAGATGAGAGAATGTAGTAAATGAGTAGTTATGAGGTCTTATTAGGCTCTTATGAGCACAGGGCAATATTAGAATTGCACTGTGAGAAAAAAAGTGAAATAGGATTTTAATGAGCTAATAATGATACTGCATGACAGGAATACAGGTCTGTTGAGATTGCAGAGTCTTTTGCTGAAGGTCTGGGTCTTGTAGCTACATACAACAGCATTTGTCGTCGTGACAAACATTGAAGTAGATTCTACATCTTTCAATGTATCATCTTGAAATAGAATCAAGTCTCAATACTCAGTGCTCTTAAAATGGGTAAATTCTACCTGGATGTGGCCATAAATGCTGAAATTCCAATTCTTCTTGTCATCTTCTAATTAGGAATTATCCAATTATTCAGCTGTTCAGTAGTGCTGCTGTTGAACAAGAACTCACAACTACTCTTCAAGAATTTACAGCTCTCCAGTCAATAACTTGAGAGTTGCAGGTTTATACCTGGAGTTTGAGATACCTTTCACCTGTGTTAGGCACTGCCCTACACCTGAGGAAGCAGTTTGGGTTTTTTACAGCCCCCTGTACTTGTTTTCTCAGTCAAAAGAAGTGCTTGTGGCGCTGTGTTCTAATGCAGGCTGGGTACTGACAGGGATTAAAACTAACCAAGGGGAAAACGAGATGCTTTAACCGAAATACAGTTTTCTGTGAAGCTGTACAACCACTTCCACCAGCACATGATGGGGCAGTGCTCGAGGGCTTGGAGGAGGGCAGTGCTGGGTGCTAACTTCAGGTGTTTCCAAACTTTTAGAATGTGTTGACACAAACACAAGTGGTACTGCTCTGTGAAGTTAGTCAAGGAACCAAATTGGCTTAAATAGCCTCTCCAGAAAGTCAGCTCACTCTTTTAATCTCTTTCACAGAACAGCTCCACGAGCAGCTGAGCTTCTGCGATGGAGGCAGCAGACAGAATGGAGAGAGGAGAAGATGCTGTGAGCTGAAATGAGCAATCCAGGGTAGGTGGATATCTTAAAACATCTACTGCTGCAAAAGACTCTGTATAATGCAATTTTGGCTTTTTTACTGTTCATGGTCTTCAAAATCTGAGTTAATTTTTGCTTTTCTGGAAATCTCATGTGTCTACCCTGATACAAGAATGTTAAGGCTTTGTATATTGCTTGTTTATGAAGAAGAGTATCCAGATAAGTACACAAAAGCTTTCTGTGTCATAGTCTGAAATTACTTGAAGGAAACAAACGTGTTCTCTTTTGAGTTCTATGCGAGGATTTGTGAGTGTTGTTTATGAGCATCTCCACTCCTAATGAATGCGCTGAGATTTGACTCTATGTGATACTTCGATTCAAGTGCTAAAGAATTGTTGCTAAATCAGCCTTTGAATTGTGTAGCTATTTTCTGAACACTTGTGAAGTAAACTAGCAAAGGTCTGGTATAATAGAAATTGGTTTTCTTGTGGAGATGATGGTTACACAGAGTAATTCCTTCTTCATGGGAGCAGCTCTGGCACAGGGAGCTCTGCAGCTTCTATAGCACAGGGTTCTGCTGGGAGAGATGTGTGTAAATGCTGCTTTCTGTGTGGAAATTCAGACAGGGCAATGCCACACGTGAGCTGTATGCAGCACATGCTCTCAATTTGGGCAGTTACCCCAGAGCTCTGTTGCTAAACCATTATGTGGCCAGTAAGTCCCAAACATTCCTGCAGTGCTACAGCTTTTGCTGGACGTCTGGCAGCGCTGTCGAGACAACTGGCGGTGCTCTGACTGGGCTGTTTGGCTGGAAAAGTGGAACAAATGCCCTCCACTGATGGGAGATAACAGCAGTGAGGGAAGGGGAATGATGCTGTCCATAAGGAAACCCGCAGTGGGGTGCACCAGTCGATGTTCTCTGTGTCAAGGTCTGCACCTCATGCTCAGCAGTGCTCTCTTTGCATCTAAAGTTTGAAGAGCAGCTTCATTCTTTTCATTCAGCTACAGTAATCTCTTGTCTTCCCCTCCACGTCAGCAATGTCAGGACCTGTGAAAATGAAGCTGTTTACTGAGGTGTTTTTATATTGTTTGTGTATCTGTGCTTAGGCTCTTTCATTGAAAATATTTACCAAAAATATTAGTTAGTGCTGGCAGTTTTGTGTTTGCTGCTCCACAGTTTGCAATATGAGGTGTGGAAGTCTAAAAGAGGAGTATTTGAGCATAACTTCAGTGCCTTTTCGTAATGTTTTTACATAATATTTCAGATGTAGGCAGCCTGAGACTGCCTTGTTATGATTACTGTGATTTAAGTAATGAAGTCCCATTGACACAGACTCTGGCTTATTTAAAAAAAAAAAAAAAAAAAAACCCTGCTGAAGTCTATCACGTCAAGAATATGTTAATTGGAGTTCATGAATTTCCATTTATGAATATAACCCAACAGCCTGGTTAGAATCATTGTGTGTTGTTGCAAAATTTAGAACTCTCATCTTATTGTGGCTATAATTATCCAGTGGTTTGTGAGGGTATGTTTGTTTTCCCAACAATAATATATTCCTTTTTTATCCATAAAATGGCACTTACAGCTACAGCTTTATGCATATATCTGTGCTTGAAAAATTCAATAATTCCTGGAGTTTTATTTGATTTTGAGCAGATTAATTCCTTTTTGTTCAAACTGAAGATTTACATAAGAGACTGCTTTACAGTGAACCTGATGGATACACTTATATTGCTATTGTACTTGGTGGAAGAAGTATACATGCCCTCCAAACAAAATTATTTGTTCTGTGGATATGGAGACCTCTGTCACTTTCAAACTGGAGAAGGTGTTTGGATTAAAATCCTTTGGTAGCAGGCATTGTCTCAGAGCACAGCTCCCCAGCTCTGATTGCAGAGAGCTTGAAGAATGCTGCCCTGTTGCAGTTTCAAAGAATATGGCCACCACTTGTAGCCACTGTGAAAACTTCTTGTAAATGCCAATGTGCAATGCTTAACACAATTCTCCTGCTGATATAGGCTGAAGTACCTAGGCACCATAGGAATTAAAGATGAAGGAGAAAGACACAATTTTAAATTTTGTTGCATTGTATAAACTGAAATCAAACTCTTCAAGGTCTTAGAAAGTATTTTTTGTTTCAATACAGCGCATGCTTCAAATCAGAAAGCGTTTCCTTTTTTTCCTTTTGCCTGAAAGGCAGGGGGTCTGGGACATTTTAATAGCTTTCATATCCTACTCTGCAAATGTATTATTGCTGCACAATAGTTTCTTTGCATGAGAATTGCTTAAATGATTTGAAAAGGATTGAAAAATATATTTCAAGTTTTAATTTTATGCACAGAACATTAATGAGCAGTGCCCCTTAGAGACTTGCTGTCAGCTTAACATATTCACAATAATCTCAACACAGATGTTATTCCATCTAAATCCTTTTAGAGGGAAGAAACCAGTAATTTTTCCTTAGAGAACATCAGAAAATATGTTATTGTTGAAAATTACATTTGGATCCCAGAATGCTGTATAAAAAAATCATTGCTAGGAAGAATAAGTAGCACATTGTTTCTGAGGTAAAATGCATGTGAAACTTTTTTGAGCCTCCTGTAAATTTTAAAACAAGGGAATGTTCTTTTAGTCTCATGCAATTTTGCTTCCCTTGAGGGTGATTGCAGTCAGTGACGGGATATCAGCATCTAATTGTGTTCTAATTTAAGAGAGTATTTGCTGTAAGTTCAGATTTCTCTATTTGTAGCCATAACACAATGAAGTTATCGTCTCTTTTGGATACATTTCCCTGTGCGTTCTCTGAGTGTATAAATTAAAACACTTGCTAGAAAGAAAGTCCATACTTGGAATAACAGTTTTTGGTAGAAAATGCTTTAAGTACTCTTTCTGTTTTGTATTCTGTGATATGCCTATATTTTCTTTTTTTCCTCTTTGGTGCGCTCATGTTGTACTCTGCTTGCTTGGTCTTGCCTGAGAACAGCTCTGACAGTAAAATTATGCTGGTACTATAAAAATGATAAGATTGTAAATATTGTGTTGCATGATATCAGGGGGAATATTTTCTGTTCCACTTAATCTTAACTCAGGTTGATCTCCAGTGGAGAAGCTGTAGCCAGTTCCCTGGATAGACCCCAGCCATATGGGAGTGGTGCGTAGGTAATGTGAAAGAGGACATTTGGGAAAGTGTTGGATGACTCAAAGCCATGGTTCTGCGATTTTCCCAGGTTCTAAGAATGCTTCTAGGACTGCACAAGGAAAAGAATCATAGTTGGGAGTGGAGTACACAGTGCACCATCAGTTCTGTGCAGAGATAGCTGGTTGGAATCCATCCTTTCAGGTTTTTCAAAGTTTTTTGGAAGAGGAGGAGGGTGAAACATGAGGGTGCAGTTCACTCATGACCAAAAGCAGGAGAATTGCCAGTTCCAGTCAAAGAAATGTTTCAGCCTCTTCCTGGGAAAGAAGCAGCTCCTACAGCCACGTTGTGAGTACTTTGATAGAAGTAAAGGTTGCAGTTACGTAACACATAAAGTGGGATCTCAGTTTCAAGTCTATTTTATGAGCCCTGATGCACAAAATTGCAGCGATGATGACTTGGGGAAACTTCAGGGTAGTGCAGTGAAATATCCTTTATGAAAATGTATTTATTTTGAAAAGCAGATATCTTGATCTCAAATAGCTTTTAATTTCTTTACTTTGGCATTAAGAATGCTACAGAGAAAAATCTCTGTTTAGATGATGAAGAAAATAGCTGTAAAACTGTAAGCAAACACAAAAAAGACAAAATTTCCAAACATTTGCTTTAAATAAGATATATTTTACTTGACGTAATAAGCCTGGAGAATGAAATTCCATTCTGTTTTAGAATACAAAGAGAAAGAAATGCATTCAGCAACAATCTGTTGTTTTAATAGTAGCTGTGGGAGGTCTTAGGATTTAAATTATTCACACTGTTACACTTGTGTCTAGGTTCATCCTATTTTATACTTAGTTGCACTCAAAATGCTCAGTTTTCAGACGTATGCACTATAGGTAACGTTGCCGTAGTGAAAAATGTTTGTACAGTGCCTGTAGTAGGAAAAAGACAACATAAATCTCTTTCCCCAATAACAGTAGTATTGATGTTGAGAAATTATACGATGTTAGTATTAAATTTAGGTTAGGATTTTGTTTCTTTTGTTTAACCTGAAAGTAGAAAGTACCTTTTATTTATTATGGATTTGGACAAAGGTTTATTGTTATTAATTACTTTATTCAAGGTATGGTAGATTTTTTATCAGATTTGCTGCTCCCTATGTAAACTGAACCTTTAAAATTAACCTGAACAGGTTCATTCCTGTAAGAAAAATCAGTGTTTAAAGAGGTGGTGTAACATCATACATGCAATAAAAAGGCAAATGCTGAAGCATCTTAACGTATCTACAGACTTTGGTTTAATAGTTCTTGGACTAACCTGGATTATTACATATAATTTCAGATGTACACATCCCAATTCAATCAAAACCTCTTTCAGTAGCATCTTAAATAGTACCTGCTCATGCAGACTTTCACATTAAAGTAACTGGGGGGGAGGAGGAGGGTTGTAAGAACAGAAAAAGTTTACTCTTCCTCTTTATAGTGAAAACAAATGTGTTTTTCTCCAGAATCTGCCAAGGCTGTGTTTTAATGATTTAACAGATGGAGTTGGCACATGTGAACCTGGAAGATGCATCTGTCTGATTTTTCCAGTCTGAGGATTTTTTAACTGCATTAATGGCTCAGACAATGGTAAAATATCACCTCCCCAGGCTGCTTTGCTCTCCTAACACATAATGTCTTTTAAGGAAAAAAAAAGTGATAGGAGACTGGGGTGAGCAAAAGGCCAGAGAAATGAGGATTTGAAAAGTTTAATATTTTCTGTCTTCACTGCATTAAGCTTTTAAGCCTTTCACTTTGAATTTCATGTGTATATGGTGTGGAAACAGAAATTCTGCCCAGGTAACATTATGTGTGATCTCAGGGTTCTGTTAATTAATGGCTTTAAATATACATAATTTAAATAAGGAGACCAATAGCCACCAGTGTTCTGTCCTTTGTAATTGAAATTGAGTGTTGCTTTTCCAATTTGATAATTTTATTCTTTTTTTGAGCTAGTTCTTGCAAAGGTTCTGCTCATGTATAACTTCAGATTTAGCCATCTCATTTAGTCACTCATACTGTTCATTCAAGCAGGTGATGCAGATGCTTAACTGTTTGGAATGAGGGTCTTAATTTGAATTTCTTTTAGCCTGGAATCCTTAGCACTCACCTGGAATTTTTGCTCAAACCAATGGAGTGCCTTCTTGTGCAAAAATCCTGAAGTCTCTTGGTTATTTGCACTGAGCTCTGGGATGACACTGCTTAAGCAGGGCCAGGTGACCCAGTGTGGTCCCTTCCAACCTGACCCATTCTGTGAGTCTGTGAAATACCTCAGCAGTGCCCAGGCACGGAGGAAATTCCAGGCTCACTGCACTTCTGCAGGAGTCTATATAGCAAAGTCCCCCTCCCAAGGGCAGTATTGTCCAAGGGCCAGATCAGCACTCACCTGAGCTGCCCAGCTGGTTGCACTAACGCTACGGATAGGTGATGTGGAAGGGTCCCCTCATTCTGTTTGTCAACAAAAACATTGTGATAAAATGAAATTAATCTGTGCTGGGCTATGAACTGTCCAGTACTTGCTTGAACAGCACCATGCTTTTTGGTTTACTTCAGTTTTACTTTACTACCACTGAGAAAAAAGATTTCAAGAGGAACATATTTCATTGTTAATGAAATTAGCACAGATTTCCTATCTGACATTGAAAAAATTTAAAATAACAGTGGAAAGGGCAGAAAATCTCTTGCAAATGCTGCAGAGTTTGGGGTTGGTTTATTTTTTTTGCTGAAGGGAGCGGTCTAGTCATAGAGCTGTACATCAATGACTGCAGTGATTGCTTGACTTACCTGTGTATCTGTCTTTGATTCCACACATAACACACTAGGATGTACTAATTGGTCTAATGAGGGATGGTACTTCTGTCTATGAACTTTGCCTTGCCATTGTTATTAGATGATGTATTTTCAGAAAAATCTGTTCAAAGGCAATGCAGATACCCCAGCTGCACTTCCTGGTAACACGGGCAAGGAGGTGGAGCCTTATGGTTCTACAGCTGTCTTGTCTTCTTTCTTCCATCTCCTTCTGTCTCTGTAGTACTCCAGTCTTGATGTCATGGACCCCTTTGAGACTGTAAGTTACTGAAACATAGTAAATAAACTTATTAATTGAGATTACGTCTCCATTTCCTGGTATTTTGTGTAGCGTACGTTTGTGTGTCTAATAGTGACACACAAACTTAAGCTACGTTTTGTGTGTCTAATAATGAGACGCTTGCTCTGGGCTATCAACCATCAAGGATTCACAACCCTTTGGAGGTGCCTCTTTCATGTGATGACAGTTTAGGCTGCCAGCTTCAAATAAATTCATAGCTTCAGGTTGTGGTTAGGTGGGCTTAACTACTTTTGCCATCTATCATGCAGCGTAAGTACATAAATAGCAGGGTTTCAAAAGGCCCTTGCACAGGTTTAGAAAAAGACTTGAGCTGGTGCAGAATCAGACACATTTATTTCAATAGACTTATCCCTGATTCATGTAGGTAGAAACAGAATAAATCTTTTCATTTTAGTGAATCAGAGAAGGGTGCTGAGAAACTCCTGCATTCAGAAGCACTCGAGTCCCAGAAAGAAGGTGCCGATTTTCTGCCAGCCTGGGATACTGAAAGTATCACTGCATTAACCATAGCAGATACTGCTGTTTGTTTTCTTAATGCCCTTTTGTATTTTAACAAATGGCTGTAATAATTTTCATCCTCGTTTAAAGGTTTGATTAATTGGTTCATTGTGTTCTTTCTTCAGAAGGAAATGTGTTACAGATATCCCTTGGTACGAGTGACATATGGGTTCTAGCTGAAATGATAGAACGTCCTTTCATTTAGCAAAACAAAAATATGCTTGGCACTCTGTTCTTCTTTGCTACTCTTCCAGCCAAATTCAATTTGCAAGAGTGATGTGGCTTCTTTGTCATTGGCTATGGTGACAGAACTTCATCTGGATGAGATTCTTCATGCTTGTGAGGTGAGGTCCGTAGGGTGGCAGCAATAATGAGAGAGGTGGTGTTTCCTCTTGCACTGCTCTCTTCTGCCAAAGTTTAATGTTGCAGCTCAAAGCAGCCAACAAATAGAAAAGGATGGAAATATCTGAAAACACGAAAATGCCCTATTTGTATGAATTCTTCTCTCCCTTTCGCATTTTCTGGTAGGTATTTTTCGTTTAAGAATTCTGCATTTTATTTTAAGATAATCCTACAAAACCCTACCAAAAAGGTAAAATCCGTGCTAAGGGAAATTGCCTTGAAATGCAGCAATGGAAATGATTTATACTCTCCAGGATTCAAGCCAGTTAACAAACTGGATGATTCCAGAGTTTTTCTACACGCTTTGCCATATGTGAGAACACATCGACTATGAGCCTTCATTTCAACCCCAAACCTTCTCTCGACACATTGAACCCTATTATGAATGAATGTGGTGCTCTTTGTGTCCTATTGACTGCTTCTTCTTTGTGTGCTTGTCACAGCACTGTTAATTATGGGTGATTACTTTAGGAATCTTTTGAATGTCGTGTACATTTTGCCTCTCCAACAAACTCCAAATTGCAAGACTGTTGCCAGTTCAGGAATTTTTATTTGTTTTTAATTTTTTTTTTTTTTTGGACACTGATAGGTACTTTATTCATTCATCTGCAGCTTTCTACTGGGTAACTGAGATGAATTCCATCCTTCAGGGAAAAGAATTTCTCCATTATTGAATGATATTCTCATGTAAAATTATTAACCACATCTTGCAAGCTGAGTACAGATCATATAAATTTAGTGTCTGGTCTAAGAAAGATGGAGTTAAAAACTGCTTAGAACACAGGTGCTGCCTCCTAACTCTAAGTGTCTGGTTTGGAATTTATAAGCATGTCCTGCATAAGGAGAGGCTGCGTTGCCAATTTTAAGAAACTTTTGAGAGATCACAATTTTGTATCAGTGTATGTGCGCATATGTTGGTGGCGGATGTTGTTGAGAAACTGTTTGTACTCAATCTTGGGTTTAGATTTTTTTTTTCCCAGTAATCTGTTGATTAATTTTTTCCAAGGAATAGAACAATTTGTGTGGAAAAAAGAAAAGGTTAGTCAGTACGCAAATATAACTACCAGCTTCCATGATCTTATAAACCTCATTTTTTCTTCACAAAACAATTTGAATGAAGGCTTGGCCAAGCGAAGTTTAAAGTGAATAAGTTTATGCCCCACATATAATCTAGAGTGACAAGATTTTTTAAAAAATAGTTACATCAGCTTTCAAATAATCTGTGATTCAACAACTAAAATCTAAAAAGTAGTAAAATTATTAAAAGAAGAAAGATCAGGAGAAAGTTCTAAATTAATTTTCTTCCTGTCCCCCAGTTTCAAATACATTATAGAATTAGGCTTTATTTAGTGTCTAAAACTGCAATTCTTCTCTGTAATCTGGAAAGATCATGTCCAGAGAGAAGAGTGTTCTCTATTTGCCATCTGGAAACATTGACGAATTCGTGTTTTGAGTGCAAGAGTTGTCTTGCACCTAGATTACGGGTCTAGATCCCGTGGATCAAGCTCAGGGAACTGGAGATCTCTTTGGAGCTTAGAATAATTGCTGTATTATTCTGGCTAAATTATTTAAGTTTTCATTTCTGGCTGAGGGAGAGAGTATAGCAATACTTCCTTACTTTGGTCATTTACCTTGTACCTTCTTAGGTCAGGAACTCTGTCTGCATCTGTGTTTTATAAAATCTAAGATGCAAGGAATCTGGCTTCAGAAGGGACATTTAGGTGTTACTGTATATTACTGATAATCAATATAAAATAAATCAGGCACTCAATTTGCCAGTCATCACAGTGTTAGTTCAAAAGCTTGCTCTGATTCAAAGACTAATTTTTGGTTTTGTTGTCTGATTTGGCAGAGAGAACAAGGTGATTTGGAAAACACTTGTGACTTTTCTCTGATAAGAAATGAGGTTTTCTTTTAAATAGCATGGTAGTTATAGTAGAAAACTGTTGTTGGGAATAACTTTGGCAATTAACACCAATGCAGGATAAACTTAGTTTTGCATCAGTATTGGTAGGAGTATATCAAAACACAGGTACTGTGCCTGGAAGTGCCTTAAGGCAGCTTAAGGTGCCGGTGGAAGGTAAGACTGTCAGACTGACCCAATCCATGGAGTCTTTCCTGAGTAATTTGAATAAGATTTGTCTTCCAAAAGAAGAGAGTCAGCTAACAGAAGCTTTTAGTACGAAAGTGTTACTGATGTAAGAGAAGTGAACAACTCTTCCATCATGACACTGCTGCTTGCCATCTCTGTAGCGGTAAACACTGAGAGAAGACAAATACTCTCTGCAGCACAAAGTGTGACTGAATGCCTTTAAGGACTAGAAAGTGCTAAATGACCTTTCATCACTTTAATCACTTGACTGGGTAGAAAATCTTTTAATGAAGGTCACAGGACTGAAAAATATCATAGATGATAGTGGAAGTGGCATGTTCTGCTCCTCCTGATTTGGGTTTTTTCCAGAAATTGTCTTTGCAATCAGTATCTTTTTCCTTGGAAGAAAATACTTAAGCACAGTAATAGTAGCAGAATTTTAATGTACAATATGGTATCAGATGGTAAAGAGTGGTGGTTTTTTTAAAGCAGTGGTTGGTGTAAAAAAATCAGAATTTAAAGACTCTCTGTGTCAGTTGGTTTTGTAATTTTGTTTGAGTGCCTTTAATCCCGTTCCCACTGTGTAAAATAAACCACTGGTATAATTACTGGTGTTCCTAAAGGCTGATTGTGGCCTTTAGAAACTAGGCCAGAGAAAATAAAGTCAGTTTGACTGTACATTGCTTTTTGAAAATGGAGTCTGTTGGATTTTCTTGTGAAGTACTCAGGAACTGCAGTCCAGTTACATCTAGACCCTACACATTGGTTGCTTATCCCTGCAATGGCAATAAGAAGCCCCTTGGGTGACTTCTTGTGGGCATGAATCAAGTGATTTTCTTGTCCTTGTTTCAAAAACAAGAAACTGGGGGGGTGGGGAGGGGGAAGCCAAGCAGCTGAGTTAAGAGATTAAGCTTTCATAAGAGGCTGGGATGCAGCCATATAATAAATTTTAGGCTGATGACCTTTCAAAGAGAGGCTTGGAAGGAGAGTAGAGATTAGAGGTTTGGCTTCATATCCAAGTAGAGTTGCTTGGTGTAATTCTATAGGGAGTAAGTGATTGCTTGCAAGGGTATTGTGGACTGAAGAAAGAATATGATATATTGAAATTTTGTTCATATTTTTAAGTTGGGAAGATTAGCTGGACTCAAAGAAGTTTGTCTTCTCCTCTGTAACTGTAGAAGTTGAAAGTAAGTTTATTCAGCTGAAACATGGTTGTCTTTCAGTTCTGTTTTTTTTATGGAAGAGCAGGGAGTTGTCCACTGCTGTCAAGAGGATGATAATCAAGAGTAAGATATAAATCACAACTTAAGCATTCAAGAGTAACAGATCTGAGGCAAGACGACTTTGTTTTCAGAGATGGCTGAGCTCCTTGTTTTGTGCAGCTCTGCAGCTAGAAATAGTGGAGGTTGTAGTGCTGAGAGCACAGTGTCTGTTTGCATACCCTTCCAACTCTGCCTCCCTTGGGCTTTCTGACATGGGACCATGCTGGTAATTCCTGAATTTGGCTCCAGTTCTATGTGCTCTCCTTTTGGTCTGCTATTCCAAGGACTCAGTTTACATTTACACTGGCTCATTACACAAGGCTACCTTTAATATACATTAAGACTCTTTATGCTGTAATTTGAGAGATGCTTTGTTGTTCCTTTCCTAATTGGTGCAATGAGAGCAGTCTGCAGAGACATCAATATTAAACATCAGAAGAGAGTTTTTGAAGTAGAGCGTGCATCTGATGAGCCATGCGAGAGTGTTGCAGGGGAAGAGGTCTGCTGGCGTTAATAAATGAAAACAGCCCGCCTTGTTTGAACAGAGACACAAATGAAACATTTGTATCCTTGGTGATTTGGATGCTGGCAGAGAAGTTTTGTTTGTCAGTCCTTTGACTTCAGACACTGTCTTATAATTTTCACTAAGAATATGAACTAAAGAAAAAGGAAGGCAAAGTCTGTTTTTTATTTCTTTACATGTTGAGCAGGAAAGTAGTGATTTGTATTCAGATACATCACGTTGTTACATTACACAGTGTAATCCCAGGAAGTGTGATAGGTCTTGAAAGATAAAAATGTCTCTGCGGGACAGTCACTCTTGGGGAATTCATTCACCAGTTTGTATCATGACTTTCCAAGTGAAATCAGAGCTGCAGAAATCCCAACATCTGTGGTACATGCTCTTATATTTTAAAAATCAAATACAAACATAAGCAGTAGGAGTCCTGTTCCTGAGCTGAGATGTATGAGCATTGTCATAGTGTCATTAATATTTTGTGTTTCTTAGCACATGCTGACTGTTGCTCTGTGATGTTTGGGGTTTTGGCTTCACAGGTGCTCGTGTAAATTTTCCCTTCAGTTTCTGTGTCATGTAAACTCATTCCTTTTGGGTCTCTTTCCCCCCCCTCCCCCAAATTTTATTATCATTTGTACCTTCTAGTGGACCCAGGCTCAGAGTAAAGTGTGAATGGAGAAGTGAAGTTTTCATCAGATTCTGCATGGAAGGCTTGTGTACACAAATTTTAGACTCAGCACAGAACCATACGGCCTTGAAATTTACTTAAGTCACATACTTGCACAAAGCTCTGTAGAATTTAGTGAAGTCTTTTTACTGAGTTTGTCATCTAATTTGGAGGTTTAATTACACTCATGAAAGTGTTGAGGTTATTACAATTCACTATGTTTCCTTAGCTGCAGGTGAGGCAAGGGAAGACTGCAGAAAGAGTTGTGGTAAGACTTTTACTTAATATGCTGAGATCTTCTATGTTTTTCCCATGACAGCCTGTCTGCCAGGTTACATTCCTGAGCTTCAAATATCACTGCAAGCTAGACACCTCTAGAAACCTGACTCATTTATTCCATTCCTACTCATCACATTTTGCTGAGGAGGCTAGGCTCACATCTAACTGTTTTCTGCACAGGAAGGAGTTAGAGGAAAACACAACTTCCATTAATTTTCACTGAGGGGGTGCAGAAAAGCTGCTCTGCAGAGTGGAAATTTTCTGATGGAGCACAATTTGTTCAAATCTCAGGGTGTTGCAAATGATAAGCATGAGAAGAATGGGAAACAACAAAATTCTTACTTTTATGAAATCTGTAGTGATGGAGTGAAGCACAAAGTTCTCAATGCAAATTCAAATTCAGTCCCAAAACCAAAGTATTGAGTTAAACCCCCCAAATGTTGCTTTATTTAAACATTTTAATAAAACCTGAGCATCCTAAGCATCATGACTTCTGCATACATGGAAGACCTTAAGAAAATCACAACGTTTTGTTTAAGGTTTTCAGATTCAGAAAGAGCTTAAATGAAATTTAGCCTGGAGCAGAGTACCCTGCAGTGTCTGTGTGCACTCAAATGAGCGTGTAGCTGGAGTGGAGGCTCCCTTTAGCCAGCTCTCTCCACATGGGTGAATTTTACCTGGGCTGTGCTATCCCAAAAGGCAGCAACAGCTGGTGGTATTATGTCAGAAAATGGAAAATAACTTCAGAGACTCAAAGTCACTCTCCAGCTTCAAAGCCAGATATGTAAGACAGATGAGGGAATGTCAGATTGCAACAAATCAGTCTTTGATTAATCTCTCCTGGGCTGTTCAAAGAAATTTGCAATTTTTACTAAATGCAAGCTTGGTGTGCTTCATTGATGAGAACAGCATGTAGCTTATTTTTATGCCCAGGTATCACGGCAAGCTAATGCCACCTGGCATCAGTGCTGTCTTGAAGCTTTTCTTCAGTTCATTCAAGACCTGATTTTGCAGCTGCTGATGCTTTTTGAGTGCCCCCTGCCAACCAATTCTGTAAACTTTTCTTAAAATCTGCAGAAAGCAATGCTCCCAAAAGGAACAGGATGGCATTTCATGAGTGATGAGCCCTTGGTTGGATCTGGGAAGGAGCTGAACTTAGGGGTTTCTCTTTGACTCTTCACGTCTTTTTCTGTAGCTTCAAAACCAGCAGTGGTGAGAGATTGTTTTTAAATGCCCCTCAGACTTCCCAGGGAGAAGTTGATGTAGTTGTGGAAAGAGCTGTGTTTTGTTCCTGTGAGCCGTTTTCCTGTGCGGCTGCTGCCTTAGCTGAGCTGGGCTGCAGGGTTCAGCAGGGCCATCATTTCCATTATCCTGTGGAACAGCTGTGCTGTTGGAATAAGATGCGGCTGGTGTTTTGTTAGCACTGTGCCCTTCCACGTCTCACCTCAAGGCTGGACAAATAAAGTGGCATTAGTAATGTTATCTGATGCAACTAACAGTTCCATGCCAAGTGGAATATCTCTTGAATTATCAGTTTGTGCAGCTGTGGTGCAGCTATTATGAAAGATCCCCAAGGATTTTCTGTAGGCAGTGTGAACAAGGATGGCTCTTAAATTTTGCATTCAGGTGTAGTCCAACTGCCACTAAGAAATAAAGGTCAGTGTAGAAACTGGAGCGAAATGTGAAGGCTGAATTAAGAAGAGAGAGGTCCACAGGCAAGTAACAGCACTGTTCTGACCATGTAATGAAGACAGACATGAGCGTGTCTACATCCACACATTTGCTTTTCTGATCTGTGCAGTGTTTTTAAGTGGATCTTCAGTTCTCCTAGGAAACCATCATTAGGCTAATTAAAATGCTACCTTTTAAAGCAAAAAATGTCATGGTACATCTTTAAAGGCTTCCAAAGAATTGAATGGCATTCATGCTAGGAAGTAAGGTACAGTCTGTATAAATATTTCAAGCAGTGTAAAATAATAAATGTTTCCAAAGCCAGCAGACTTTCCTTGTATTTTAAACTGAATTTTTAAATGGTTTTACAGTGTTTCCCATCAAGGTAGAAGTAGGACTCAGTCCCAGAGAAATGAATTTTTTTCTAGAAAATATTTAGCAATGGGAATTCTTTGATTCTCATTAGAGAGCAAGTAGTTACTGCCACTATTAGTGTCTTGCCAATTGAGGTAATGTTCATCTTCTCATTAAATAAGAACATGCAACTGAAAGTCTGTTACATCTTTATGGAGCTCCTTCTCTTGTTGAATGTTTGACTCATTCTCACCAGGCAGCCAAATTCTCTAGCAGGTATGTGTGTTTTAAGATAAAAGATGCATATGTTAGAAAGAGATTTGGCCAACAGTCAGGGAACTTTACTGAAGAGGCTGGTTCTTTTTTCCTATCAGTAACTAAAAAATATTTCTAACAATAGCCTGATACAACTTTGCTGTCATGGTGGTATTTGGGCAAGAACTTGGGGTTTGTAGACTATCAATGGCTGTCCCTCTGAACCGTGTTAGAGGGTATTAGAGTAGCCAGCTTTTTGTCATAGCACCTTCTTTATCATGGAATGGGAATGGCTTTGTCCTTCTATAAAGAGACCAGCAAAAGTCCATTTGGCTTCCTCTGAGGATAAAATGTGGGCCCACTTCGTAAAATAATGTATTTATTCTTGGTACTAACTTAAACTTAATGGCTTGAAAATAGACAAACATTTTAATCAAATTTGGGCCATTTTTTTTTTCCTACAGATGGTGCTATTTTCCCATGAAAAATATGAAAAGTTTGAAAAATCAAATGACTTCAATGCCAATTCATTTTTAGCCTGAAGGAAAAAGCCAGGATGTTGCAAGGACTGTTAGACTATGAAGCTGTGTTGCTCTGGTAGTGGAGGGAAAGCAAATGGAAGCTCCCCAGTTCCAAAGCTGTCCCTCTCCATTTTGCCCAACCAACCTCTCAATCTGAGCTCTGAGGTGCTGTCACATCCTGGAATAGGTTCATAGAGTGCTGGAATTTATTTCTGTGAAGCTAAGTTTTGTTATTAAATGCTCATGCATGCGAACAAGTGGAAAATATGGCTTCCAGAGCTTTCCAAGTCTTTGTATTCCTGGATCTGTTTTATCACTCATTCTTTGTCGTGACCCACTCTTTTCTTGCTTTTGAAGTATCTTACAGTCAAAGCAGGGGAGTTGAGTGGTCATTCAGCAACCCAGGAACTAAACAAATATGAATGTTCTCTCGAGGTACAAGTTTTATGTATTAAATCCAGTAGGCAGACACTGGGCACTGACAGCAATCTTGTGCTGCTCAGTCCCTCTCACTCTCCTGGTACAACCTCACAGGACTCAGGCGATGGTCAGCCTGATAATCTGTTCTGAATGATGCATTCTCACTCTGCCTTTTTCTTTTCCTGCTGACAGACCATTGATTCAGTGTGCTTCTCTTAGAAAAATATCTGCAGCTATTTCTGACACATAACACAACGTGACTGATCCAGCTCATTTCATGAGACGGTGACTGCTGTGTTAGGCAGGTATAAAATTTTCTGTGAGGACACTCCTTGTAATAACAGCCTGTTGCCCTACTTGTGCCACTCTACTTTTTCACTTCTGCCTTGTCTGGAGTATAAGTGGAGCATGCAGTCTCCTGGACTGCTCTTCATACAGAGAGCTATTATGTGGGGAAAAAGGGAATTTGATGCCTGTATTAAAAAGCATCCTTCCCCCCCCCAAAAAAAAAAAAAAATTTGGATTTAAAGTCAAAGTAACTTCTAAAAAGGCAGCAACAGCCCATATTGTGTTTTCTGTCACTTTCTGAAAATCCCATTCCTGCTGTGTGCTGTGAGCAGGTCTTGTTGCTGCTGATTCAGGCTCAGTCTGAATCAGAAATTTGTCAGGAGAAATTTCCGATACAGAACCTGAAATGTCAACAAGGCAGCGCCGATACTGGGAGGAGTCGCCCTTCTCTAGAATCACACACTGGGAGAGCAGAAAGGAAATATCATTTCTCCTCATTTCAAACCTGTGAGGGTTTTATTTTTCATCTTTGGGTTTTTAAACTCAATGTGTGTCACGGGCTGGCGAAGGCTGCATGTGTCCCTCTGTGGAGAGAGTCGCTGCTGGAAACAGGCTGTCACCAGCAGAGTGTGTGACCAAAACAATACAGTTTTCTTTCTTTCCCATTTTTCTCCTTTCGGAACAACTCCTAGATGTTCTGTATACTGGCAGGCAGGAGGAAAAGACAGATGGTGTGACAGTGGGAGAACAGTCTATTTTAGCACTAATAAAAATGAGTCTGGAGATTCATATATGGCAGAAAAATTATAAACTGAGCATACCAGGGATAAAGCAAGATAAGCAGTGACCTTTCAGTGTTAGAGCTGCACAGATATGTTTTTGCTTTTGCACTTGAAATTTAGAGTTTTAGTTTCTCCTCTCCTATTTAGTTCTATTGCAAAATGTCTATTAAAACAATGGAAGTCCTAGTGTACAGTTTAACTCCCATTTCAAATATTATTGAGCAAAATATAATTTCATTACTTAAAGTAAAATATTCTCCAGCTCAAAAAGGTTTTTATTCTACCTGCATCGGTCCTAAAACTGCTTGCTTTACACATTTTGTATGTGTATCAAAAAAAGGAATAAAAATAGATGTTGACCCCATTCTATGAACTTCAATGAGTTCCTGCCAGTTCACCTGTCCTGGCTTGTGCAGCTCCGAGGAGTCAATGATAGCTGGGAAGGAAAGTGTCCGTTGCAACTCCTGTGGGAATTCTCCCTGTGCAGCAATGTGCTTAATTTGAGGTTTCCCCCCTTCGGCATCAGGGCATGTTTTATTGTGGGGGAGGTGAGGAAGACTTGTAGCATGGGCTTTTGTGGAAGGAAAATAATGGGATTTCTTGTTTAGTCAGTCATGAAGTTTTACCTCTTGCTTTGTGTTGAGGTTCCTATAGCCCTGGGGATTTTATATCAGTCTGTAGAGTTGGTAGCTGTAACTGCTAGAGGGGATGAAGGTTGTCAAAATGAAATTATGCTTCCTCTTGAGAGACCTTTTACAGGTCAGCATAGCTAGGCCTGTCTTAACTATTTTCTTTGAAGGAATTCACTTTAAACTTCCCTGAAATTAGCACATCTGCCAGGAGGGAAGGGGATACAGGGGCAAGAGGAGATGAATTGCAAAGAAGTTTCCACTTCTGTTGCCCGATGCCAGCAGTGTGTTTGTCTTCTCATTGGTAGAAAGGAAAATATTTCCTCTCTTTTAAAGTAGAAACACAGCTAATTCCCTGTAGCTATCACTTGACATCTCACAGATTTGGCATCTGCAAACTGATTTAATTAATATTTGGGCTACCTTTCAAAAGTGTATAGCACTTCCAACATACAGAAGTGCCAAGCCTTTAGTTGATAAAATAAGTTGTTTCCAGAGTTTCTAAAGATAAAATCATTTAATTAAGTCACCTTTTTTGTTTGCTTCTGATTTAGTACTCAAACTAACACCTACAAATACCTGAGAAAAATACCCACTGTCACTTTTATATACTTTTCTTATAAGTGTCATTACTTGAAAAGAAATGTCTGACTTTCGTGGACTGTCCCATCAGGGTCAGCAGAATCTGAGATGTTGACGGAATCAGCCTGGCTATTCCTGGGAGGATGCTCTCTGCCAGGCTCTGCCTGCAGAGATCCTGCAGCCAACTTTCGCTGCACTTTGAGAAGTTCGGTGCGCAGCTCTGTTAACTGAGTTGTAAGAATGGCTGTGTGTTCTACACCACTGCTCCCAAACTGCCCTCAAGGATGGGAGAGGGCTATAAAAGAAACAGTGTGGAAGGAAGGAAGGAACAGAAGCCCAATTCAGCTCTCATGGAAGTCTACGGGAATTTTTCCGACGACTTCATGGGAACTGAATTAAGTTGTTGCTGAGAAGCCATGTTCCCAAAACTCCAGACCTCCTCTTCTGTTCTACATCTGCACTGGATCTGTTGAATTTACTAGAAATAAAAATCTAGTTTACAACATGTGGAAAAGAGAGGAGGTGAAGGTTATGAGAAAACCCCAAATTATTGATGTGGGAGTGGAGACCTCTTGCAAAATGGACTGATTCGAATACACTAAAAACGTGTCCCTCCCCCCCAGCACCCAAAGCCTTCCTGCAGTCACAATCCCTGACTTCATCAGTTTCACAGCATTACTTTTCAATCAGCAAACATCACAAACACAGGAAGGCAGATTTATGGCTGTTTATTAGCCAGCACCATTACTGTATTTACTGTAGTGTGAAAAAGGAAATCGGGGAAAAGTGCTATAAATCTCAGTGGCTGCAACCCAGATGCATTTATTTACTTACTGGATACTTCACTAGTAGCTTAGCAGATGCCTGCTAGTTTACACTTATATTTTGAGCATATCAGCAGAATGCTCTAGAGGGATGGGTGTTAAAATCCTGCTGGGGTCTGTTGTGGGCACTGCTAGGAAGGAGCTACTGAAATGTGTTCAGTTTATGCAGCTAAAATAGTTATTGAAGAAACACCAAGGTGTTAACCAATCACTGTATGTTTAAAGGCAGCATATTTATAAATTTGTAAGTATATAAATATACCATCTTGCAGTAATAACAGGAAGATAAAGATCTGGCTATTAAAATAATAGGAATAAAAGCAAAACTCCTGACTCATTAACATGAAGATATTCTCTGTTCAAAGAGGAACCACAATCCTCAAATCTTATCTGAAGTTCTGGAGCTGTAATATCCCACTTGTGCTGTGTAGGGGAGTGGTATCAGATGGGGAGTTCTGTTGCCTGCAGGCCAGACCCAAAGGTTGTACTTTACCTTTGGAGATATAATTGTAATTTATTCCAAGACAGTCATCTGCCCCTGGATGACCTATTTCCACCTGCAGTCCAAAAAAAAAAAAGTTGTTGTGGACATGGCTGTTTTCAAATGTGCAAAAACGCAGAACATTTCTATATTGGTCTCAGCAAACAGATTTTCTTTAAAGTATGGAACATGACTTCTGCAAATTTTGCATTGTTTAGGCCTGTTCTTTACACCTTCATTATCTAGACAAATCTAATTAATGACTGGAAGTTAAATTGAATGTGTTTAGGCCTCAAGTGTCTGAAAGATCTATTTAATTTGTCAACTTTTCAGTAAAAGCGCAGGTTATTTTATTCACTTCAGATTTGTGGTCAAATGCAAAAGCTGGATCTAGACTTGTGGTTGAAGTCCAAATATATTTTTCCTAAAGGGAATCATGAATCCATTCAAGCCAATTGAAATATTTTCACCGATGTTCAGTGAACCAGGAATTAAGTTCACCCCAAAACCTAAAGGGTTTTAATTTTTACTATGTTTTTTTCTGTTTACTTTTGGCTCTTATTGTTAATGCTGTTTTAAAAATGAACAGTAAAATGGAAAGAGTATAAATTATAAATGAACAGTTTCAATGAGGCTGTTGATTGCAATGACTGAAATCTAATTAAGCAGTTTAAGATCTAAGTGATATTATTATTAAAGAATTATGTTAACAGAGCATTTGATCAGCCTCGTAATTTGTTTTATGTGAATTATACTTAGGAGATAATGTGGTTTCAAGTGATAAAAAGCTCGGTTCTGTTTCGTTCCTCTTTTTTAGAGGAAACGAATGTGCTATGTTTAAATTGAAATGAATTGACAGAGAGGTCTCAGGGAAACAAAAGCTCTATTTTGGCATCTGAACTTACTTTAGTACTGATGTGAAGTCAGTTAATAGCACCCAGCACTACTAGGTTTGAGATGACATTATATGAAGTGCTTTTAAAACAGGAAGAGAAATATGTGTGCAGATGAATGTATGCAAATACATGTATATTTTTACACAGATATGCTAATTTGTTATGGTGACAGGCTTATTAACAGTAGCCAGGAAAATGGTTGTGCCACATTACCTTTTTGACTGTGAAATCTGTAAACATCCAATTTTTTCTTTAAAATAATTCAGTGCATTTTCTAAACCAATGGGAGTCTATTGGGAGAACATTTATTATTTAATTTACCAGTACAGTTCATACAAATATATGAACAGATTGGATTGCTTCCTGTGTGATGAAGCTAAGTAGCAATCACGGGGACAACGTGCTAGATAAATATAGCCCTTATTTTTGGAAACTGGGTCTGTGCATGGTGACTCTGGGAGTCAGGCATGGTCTGGTCGTAATTAATGTTTGTGCTCCTTCTCACTCTCTGAATTCCACCAGTCCCATCCTCCTGTCAGGTCCCAGCTGAGCATCACCTAGAGACTCAAGAGAATTCAGCTTGTCTGGGCTAATCACACGTTACACTTTCTTGTTGCTTGTACACAGATGTTGTCTAGCATAGATGTCCCAAATTCCACTGTAAATGTATTTCCATGAGCATCCTTTCCACACCTCAGCGCCTGCTCCCCTTGCCTTGGATGCTGAAGGGCTCCTTCAAGTTTAACCCTTTTTGTGTCCACAGAATGTGAGTCTTGTCCCACCTGCCACAGACAGCTCAGAGCATCTTGGTCAGCCCCCAAAGAAGTAATTGAAGGAACAGAAAGAGACAAAAGAGGGATCATTTGAAATACAACTGGACACCAAGAATTAGCAAAATATTGTTTTTGTATTGGATTCCTTTGGTTTTTTTACTCTGTAGCTCTTTAAGTTTGTTCCTTGGTTACTGTGAAGGGAAACCAGGCAGGATTTCAGTCTTAAAATTTCAGTGTCATGTAACTGTGGGTTTGTTTGAAACCAACTGTTATATTTCAGTGCATAGCCTGACGAGCACCCTGGGGAAATGGGCACAATTCCAGGGAGACAACCCTGTTTCCAGGTTAGATGTGTTGTTCTGTGGTTGCTGCTGCCTTGACCCTGTTTTGGATGAAAGGACCATGTCACAGCATTACCACTGTCCACCCCTCACAGCCCCTCTCCCACAGACATGTCTGGGGTTCTTCAATCAGCTGCTGGAATACTCTTGATAAACAGCTCCACTTCTGCTGCTGCCTGTGCTCTCCCAGTTTTTGGACATGTTGATTTAATTGAAATATTGTTTCAAGGAGTTACTTGTAATAGATGGTCTCTGGCACATATTTAATTTTTAAGCTTTCAAACCAAACAGGGCAGGGGGTGAGGGAGCAAATCATGGGGAATGATATCGGCTTGAACAGAGAAGAAGTGAGGGTGACAAACACTGCAGAGGAAAGTCATGAAACAGAAAAGGAGACAAAACAAATGTGGCTGGATGATTCACTCTTCGCTGGGCTATTGCTTTGGGTATGTCAGGACTCACAGCAATAACTAAACCTTTATTCCTAGCTCTGCCCCCTGAAATTTGTTGTGCCTTTCCTCATATGGTTCATTCTGTATCATTCCTTGAAGACGATCTCTAATGAGCCAAAATATGCAGTATTGTTTTGAATCCATTCTTGGTTTTCTTTTCATGTCTGTAAGGATGGAAAATTAACTTTTTCTCTTGATCTGGTTTAAAATCTTCCTCCCACACTGTGGAGCCTGGATGTGGTGTTGGAAGATAGTATGTTCTGGCTACAAGCATCAAAGTGAGATCCAAAGGGCAAGCAGCTTTAAATATTTAACTACTAATAATTTGGTTCATAAAACTGACTGGGTGTTTATGGATGACAGCATTGATACTTTATGCTATTGATCTAACAGATGCAGTTAATCCTGTATTTTTAGAATATAAAAAATATGCAAAAGTCATTCTTGATAGATAAAAAGAAATAACTCAGCCAAGTGCTTTTAAATGTTGATGTGTCAGCAGCCTTGCTATCTGTCATTAGCATTTTTTCTTTATATCTGAAATTTAATCAATAGTTTTGTGAGGTTATGATCAAGTAGCATAAAACATTTTACAAATTCTGTTTGCATGTGATATATTTTGTGTTCTGTGAAGACTCTGATCAAATAAGTGATCCAGCAGCGTTAGTAACTGCTGACAGACTATGGCTTAAATTAAAGGTGACTGGCTGCTTTTGGTGTTTCAAGTTTTAAGCATTAGGCTTGTCTTGGGGTGATGTTATGATAATCCTGTATCCCCTGTTGTCTGCTTTAGGCCCAGTAAACTTTAGCCCCTGTAGCTTTGAAAACATGCTTTTAGAAAGATTTAATTGTCATTGGTCTGAACTGAGTTCTTTCCAGAAATCAGGCAATCACTGAGGTCCCAAATCAACCTTTTGACTGAGAGTCACAAGAATTCCATAAGAATTTTCAGGCTTACTGCTTCCAAAACACCTTGAGATTCTTAAGCTCAGGTACAATGGAAGAAGAATTGTTTTGTTAGTATGTGAAGTGACATGTTGATAGATAGGTACCTCCTGAGTGGTGGTTTCAAATATTAAATGATGATTATCCAGAGCTCCAAGGCACTGATTCTTTGAAAGGGCTTTCAATTTTGTGGGAGTGGAATGACAGGGGCTGATTGCAGCTTATTAATACTGAGCTACTAATCTCTACATTCTTTGTTCTTGACAAATAGTATAAATTGAGTTCTGGGGAAGAAGGGACCATCCTTAAATCCGAGGGCAATAGAGAGCCTGGTTGAGAGGAACTTGCTGAAGGAAGGAAAGGCAGGCAGCACGAAGGGCATCTCCCAGTTTCAGGGACACAATCCACCGCTCTTCAACATCCTATGGGGGAGAACTGTTGTGAATGCACTGTGTATGGAAGTTGGAGGAGAAATCCACGTCAGAAAAATCATAGGGTGTAATTAGGGAAGGTAAACAACCTGTGAGAAAGAACTGGAATTACCTTTGTTTATTGTTCATACAAGCAGCATTTGATGCACCCACTCATTAAAAAAAGTGGAAGAATATTGAAATATTTATACTTACTTCAGGTAATGTTATCTTGGAGGTCATGGGGAGAGTAGTAATTTGTACAAGGAAAAGAACAAGTCCCAGTATGACTGTAGTACAACTTGAACTTTTAACTTTTGTTTTTGCAGAAGTATCAGTCAGCTGCACAATCCTTCTCTGTTTTTCTCCCCTCTAAAGGTCAGATACCACTTCTTCATTATGTTCTTTGGCTTTATGCAAGCAGCTTCTGCTTGAAAATTTTCATGTGTCACTCATACGTCTGTAGGGTGAAACATCTCTCTGAGGCATTTATCACTCACTTGGAGCTGACTCCTGGTCATAAAGGTGACCTGTTTCATATTAACAATCCATTTCCTTTTCATTGTCACCACCAGGATGTGTTCCACCTTTTCCCTTTCCTTGTCAGAAGTGTGGACTTAGGGGCTAGATTGAAGATTCTTTGAAGGTAAAAGGATGATTTTTTGATTCCTTGCAACACTGTATTCTGTCAATTAATTTTAATACTGAGGAAAAACCCCCAAACAAACATTGCTTTCTGACAGAGAATACTAGAACACTGTCATACTGAAGGATCGGCCTTCATATGTGAGGTTGGTAAAATTGTTTCCATAGTGCAAAGAGTGTCACATGAATCTCATCAATTACAAGGTACGATAGGATGTTATTGGAGTTCCTTGTGGGATTTCAATGCCTCGTGTCTTTTATATTACTTGGAATATGGTGCTGAACTGTGGAAAAATTAATTAAAAATTAATTTTAAGATGAGAGATCTCCTGCATGTTACTGAAGTCTGTGTTATGCGAAAGAAAACAGTATGCATAACCTACCGTGTTCCTGACATCCATTTGAATTGTTGAGCAAAACAGTCTGTGTGCACATTTTAGGAGACACAATAATTCTCCAAAAGTTGCAATCTGTCTTTGGAGATCCCACAGGTTTGTCACTGAATTTCATTATCAATGCAAGGCATGTTTGTATGGAAAAAAAGGTGCCTTGAAGAGAACTGTATGTAAAGAAGAGGAGGATAATCTCCAGGATAAAGATACTTCTGTGTTATAAAGTCCTCAACAGTTGATCAGATTTAGCTGTAGTATCTATTGGCTTAGAATTTGTTTTTATTTGGGAGTTTTAAATTCCTTTTTTCTTGTCTACTTCCCACTATCATTTCCTCTCAAAGTAGTTGAGAATAATATTTACTACTTATTCATTACATAAGTGATACAGAAAATCAGTTCATCATAATGTTTGCCTAATTTTGAGCTTTCTAGTTTGCTCTTGCTTTATTTGAAATAGATGAACATGCACAAGGTAATTTGGAGTAGATCTTTTTCGTGGTAAAATCTGTACTGATTTCATTTACCTGGGATGTGATCAATTAGGTCACTGACATAATAAATACAATATTTTTTCAAAGAGAGATGGAAACTGAGAAAGTCTCGTTGCGAGAAGAGGAAAAAAAAAATCATGAGACAATCACAGAGAGAAATTCCAGACTTTGGGAAATACAGTTCTCATTCCTCAGCTCTCCTGGTGTAACACTGAGTAACATCATTCCTCATCTGTGCGCTGCCTTCGGGATTTGTTCCACCACATTCCACTGGACTTCTCGAGGGCTAACGAACCATTCACACTGACTTAGCACACCAGAAACCAGGCCTAAGCAGAAATAATTTTTTTACGCTTTGCAGTCTTTTTGCTGGAAAATCTGAATTAGGAACTTGTGAAGTAACCTTCAGTATTGTTGTGAAGTATGAAAATTCCCATGGCTCCCTGCCTCTGACAGTACCGAGACACTCGCTGCCATGTCGGCCCTGAAGGATCATACTCTGTTTATGATTCCTTTTAGCTTTGACCTTGAGGAATTCTTATGAATCACTTTAAGTTTCATGAATTAATCTTAAAATTACAGAACAATGATGACTGTGGCGAAGGACAGTATATCTGAGAGACAAAACAAGAAAAAGGCTGACAGTGCTGGAAGCAACAAAGCAGCCACAGGAGTGTTTTATCAGTAATGAGAATGTGAATTCTAGCAGTGAGATCCTACCTCTGTCTGAAACAGGAGCTATCAACAAGAACTGTCTGGACACAAAACTCTTGAGTTTGTGCTCTTGCCTAAGAGGTACTTCATGTTTTCATGGGACAGTTTGGAGAAAGAAAGAGAGCTCCAGCCTTATGGGCAAAGGTATCTTTTGTGGTGTAAGCCAGCAGCGTTGCACAGAGAATGGGAGAGCAGGTTAAATGGGACATAGGGATGAAAAGAAAAATGAATTTAATGGTAAATGTGGCACGTCTTTGCCATTGCTAGTTCATGTGTAGTAGAATATTTGACATTCACTGTGGGCTACAGACCTTCCTCCTGAAGCTGAAGCAGCTGCTAATGTTTCTGAAAACTGAAATGTTACTGATCAATACATGTTGTGCATTTCAGTGTTTTTCCAGCTGTGAGAGCAGTATAACTGCAATGGTTGGATGAAGTTCCTTTTCTCTTAAAAGGCAGATTAAATCACGATCATTCTTTTAACGTATTCATTGAACAATTGGCACAACTCTAACAAAAAGTCGTCATTAGTCATGTATGTTTTCTACTGATGCTTTTAGGCAAACACTGTTTACTTCTGCTTAGGCTGATTTGGTTATTGAGAAACCAAAGGGAGCAAGGAATAGTTTCCCACTTGTTCTCCTGTTTGATGTGGCTTGGACTGTGTCTCCCTGCATTGCAGGGGAGCTGAGCCTCTGACAGACTCTTTTGTGTCCCTATCCTGGAGCGTTGTTGGAGTTCACTTTATTATCATAGGCCCTGCACATCACTTCAAAGACAGTAAAAGCTAAGATGGTGTGCAATCATCTGTCATATCTATCAGGTAGGCAATGGATTCACACTGTAAAGCCTTTTAAAATTCGGTAACAATCTTTGAGTGCCTTATCTGAGTGCATGTGTGACATGAAGGCACCTTCAGTCTCAAACTGGCTCGTTCCTTGAAATGCTTCACCTTACTCCAGCCAAGCTCCCCCTGAGGTCAGAAGCAGGTGTGCAGGCAGTATGTGCCTTAGTTTTTTTTCTCATTATCGCTTCTAGGCGCATCAGCACCAGGTTTAAACACACAACAAACACCACAGTCTGAAAATTTATATGGCTGCAAATGCAGATACTTCCAAAATCTGTGAATCTGTAAGGAGCTGCTTTCAGTGTGTGTTCGATACAAACAGATGCCTACTATATTTTTGATGTGGAGAAGCTTAGGGATGTGTTACTCTTCTAATTGTTCCATTCCCAATATTTACTTATACTTACATAATTCTAACTGGATTTCCATGTTCTAGCAGTGTTTGTAATGAAATGTGATTTGTACTATTCTGTATCACCCCAGAATGAGACTGGGATATCTGACTAAATACTGTGTGATAAATATTATTACATAAACTTGGTTGTACTTACAGTTTGGGGCATTCAGCTGCTGTGAACAGCTAATGTGGGATTCTTCAGCATGAGGTCCTAGTTTAAGTGAAGATGTATCTCAGTGCTTCATTATTAGGATTCAAACAAACAATTTTTGTAATTTCATGCATTATCTTTTTCTCCTTCATTCTGTCTTATTCTTTCTTTTACCTTCAAGAAAACCTCCCAAGTGTTCAGACTGAGAATTTGCTGTCTCAGCTGTCTTTGCCTTTCCTGGTGCTTTGTGCTCTTGAATTGGGTCACACGCAATTTTGCAGTGATACAATTGTCCTTTTTTGTGAGAACCATTCCTCCTCAACTTACTTCCTCTGCGTTTTCAATCTGAAAGATGAAAGATGCACTAAAAGAAAGGCAGGATTCCTTTCTTTAGCTAGAATTTCAGGCTGGAACATTCACAGTACTTTTCCAGAAATCTGCAAAAGTATTGCTTCAAGTTCCCTAGTTCTGAAAAATTTAGGCAGAAACTGAATCTTCAAACCCCAGACATGACTCAGTCTTTGTTTTCTGTGGTGGTAGAGAAACTGATAAACGATGCCCAACTTCAGTTACTGTGCAAACACTGTTGCTGACTGTAGAGAACAGCTTCTCTTGTAGCAACTAAAAGTTTTGAAGTTTATTATAATGTGAGGGGGCAGCATATCAGATCAAACTACCAATTGATTGTAATGCTAGGACAGGAAATGTACCGTTATATTTCATGGCTATGGCCACCTGGTCCAATACATACCTCTGGCAGTGGCCAGTCCCCCATGAAAAAGTTGCAAGGAAACCCTACAGCAGACAATCCTAGAATTTTATGCTCAAAAAGGGCCATGTGTCCTAACCTCAGGCATGAAGAGACTAACTTATACCCTCAAGCAGGAGATCTTTATCTGTGATTTTTCCCTCTGTAGAAAGATATACGTACAAGCTTTTCTACTCTACTCGATCTCGCTCAGTTTTGCTAAGGTATTGAAGAGGTGTGAACACCGTATGTGATCTGCAGAGAGTGTCAGTGGGAAATGAGAAATGGGGAAAACTACTGAAAACAGCAGTGTGTGTTTGAAGTTTGACTCCTGTCTGACTTGTTCATCGCAAGGAGCAGACTGAAGAACCAGATGATACGTGTCAGAAAGACTAAGACCCTCATCACTTAACAACAAGAAGTATTGCTGATTTCCCTCCGAATGTTTAAGAAGCTATTGCAAAATATGTCCAACATTGGCTGCTCCTCTAAAAGTCTGGGCACTATCCAGGAGCAGACTCAGCAGTGTCAGCGTGGTAAGAGACAGGCTTATCTCCAGGAAGTTTAGAAATGAGGAATCCTAGAAATCTCATGAGGTAAGCCAATCTCTGAGAAACTCATATAGATACATTTGTGGAAATGATGCTGTTCAGATAAGTTGTATGAGCTTGTGGTCAATCCCTAAATTATGATTATTCATTTCCAAACTTCTGGAGAGTCATATAAACCTGTGCCTTTTGCTAAAAGTGTGACCAGAAGAGAAAATAGCAGATACTGCATGAGGGCAAAAAGGCATAAACACAAGAAAGTCCCTAAACCGCGGCAGTGATCATAAGGGCTTCTACTGGTACAGATCATAGGCTGTCTTAGAAGCGGTAGACTCAGCTCACTTTCCAATTTCTCCTTGCAGCTGGTGGGAATTTGGACAGCTGGGGATCTAGACAAAGACTGGGGCAGAAAAGCTGTGCAGCCTTTTAGCACCGAGTTTGTTTTACAGTCCAGCACTGCCCGGCGATCGCAGCCTGTGGTGCTGGGGGCTGTGGCTGTACATGAAACATCAAACACACGCGTTTGTGTGGACTTTGGGTGGAAAGCATTCAACCCTCCTTTATTAGTTGTGTCTTTCAAAAGGTATCTTTTGAGGCATCTTTTTCTTTGAATAAAGGTTAATTTGATTCTCTCGCTCATCTTCAAAAATTGACTTTAAATGATATCTCAGACATGGGGATAACTCCCCACCTTCTTGCTATAGACAGGGAATGTTTTCTTGAGGGATCAGATGTCTAGAAGCTTTCACAATGTGCACGAAACAACTTATGACAGAATAACAAGCTGCCCTGTGCCATCACGGCAGCTGGCAGTGAGTCATTGCTTCTGGCCCTGTAATGCAGACCTTGCGTGTCTGGGAAATAATGCCCAGCCAAGTGTGATTGCAGGCTATTATTAAGGCTTTATTTGTGAAATTGGTATAGCTGAGGTCAAACATCTTTCTCTCTATTTTCACGTAGTGCTTTTAGACAGCTTTCAATAATAATTCCATTATACCCCTACTATGAAGGTATTTTATCTCTTACACAAATTGCTGGTTAATTGCTGAGTTGTTTTTCACATCTAATTCGGCTTTTGAGTAAGACAGTATGACATGGAGCCAGAGGCAACACTGACTACAGAAAAAATGGTGTTTCAGCTTTAAACTTAAAGTGAGTACAAGA
Source organism: Dasyornis broadbenti (assembly GCA_013397935.1). Lineage (NCBI taxonomy): Eukaryota > Metazoa > Chordata > Aves > Passeriformes > Dasyornithidae > Dasyornis > Dasyornis broadbenti. The sequence continues at coordinate 244,640 of VZRN01003130.1, read as the reverse complement.
ATTTCTGAAACAGATGAATGCAGCCCAAGAGTTACTGTAGAAAGTGAAACGCATTGTCTAGAAAGTGAAATTATTTAGAAGCAGTGGTTTACCTGCAGATCTCCAGGTGAAGTGTTATGCTGTATTTGCTTCCTTAAATTGTTTTAGATTCATTTTGTGTGATAAGGAGGTAGAAAATTATTTCACTTGTAATATCAAGCAGTTCAGAATTATTTGATTTATGTGCCTTATAATGTCTTGACATAAATGAATGGGAAACCTCAAACCTGGGAGCTGACTCTGAACAGAGGAGGATGAGGTGGTGTCCTGACTTTCAGAGTAGTTTCTTAAGGTCGAGGACAGAGAGCTGGGAACAGTGATATTTTAAAGTATCCTGGGATTACTGTCAGAGATGCCTTATCTGTGCTGACTTTTTCCAGATGTTCATATTTCTGTTCTTTGACTGTAGAAGGAATCTGCGCAGTGGGCACTGAGGTTTAGATGGGACCAGTTAAGAGAAATTCCCTTGTTCTGTGTTGAAAGACTACAGTATCTTGTGTAGCTGTATTTCAGTCCCAGAAAATCCAATAAGCCAATAAGAATATTAATGTGAGTCGAATCTCCAGGATTAAGTCCTGAATTTCTGTTGAGTCTGAATTTTTACTGTTACAGAAACCTTAATACATCTCTTTCCTTAAAGGAACAGGACAGAGTTGTAGCAAGGTACTGGCAAACATTTTAGAAGAGCGTGTTGTGACATTAACCTTGTATGGAAATACAGCTTCCAGCATTTACCAATATCGCCTGCCAGAGAAGACTTGGCAAGTCTTCTAATTTGGTCAGTGAATGTTGCTAAGGGGAAAATTAATTTGAGATATTCATAGCTCAGCAGAAAGCACTCTCGGTCCCTCAGCTGTGGACTCTGGAAGGGAAATATTCAAATAAATAGAATAAACTCAGCATTTTGTATTGACAACAAAAGGAAAGGGACTCAGATGATCTCTTACAGTGCTGGTAATTCTTGGATTTACTTTTTCACATATCATTGCTTAGGCAATAGATTTGTAAAAGTACCAAGATGACTTTTATGTCACTGAAACTATTGTCTTTAGCTCTGTTTTATACTGAAATGTATTAGGAAAGATTCAAGTTCTCAGCATTTACCAGGGGAAGTTGGCACTGGTGTCAATTCGTGTAGCCCTTTGATATCTGTGAAGAAAGGTTTGCCGTTTTGTTGGGGAATTTAAGGAAGGAGGAAATCTAAACTCTTATCTCTGCATCAAAAAACCCAACAACAACCCCCCGCCCCTTCAAAACCAAGCAAGCAACCAAAAACCAACAAACAAAAAAATTAAATCCAAGTGTCTAAGTTATACCTCTTATGCAGAGAAGGATGATTTGCCTTAAACAGTGACCTTTTGATGTCCTAAAACCCTTTGCCAATTTCAAGTAAATAAAATAAACCTCAAACAGAGGGAAAAAACCCCTAAAGCCTAAACCCCAGGGCACATTTTTCGGGGGAGAGATATTTCCTTCTGTACTGAATGTCTCAGCCACCACTGTGCTCAAGGATTTTTTCAGTTTTCAATATCTTTGCACCCATAGAATTATCTTGCACTAATGCAACAATATGTAAGCTGTTGTTCCAAAAATCCTGGGCCCAACTCCAGATTCATCATGTGAACTTGAAAAAGCCAACATGCTTTGGAGTTACAAAAATAGTGCTGGATTATTTATTTATATAGCACCCATAAATTTACAGGTTGCTTTACACTCCAGAAATAAATTCTAGTCCCTGGAAGGGTAGTGCCACCCTGAATTCTGGCTGCTAGGTTTAAATAAAAGAGAAGAAAAACTCTAATAAATTTTGAGGATTAAAAAAAAAACTCATTACCAGTCTCTAATATCCTCTGTATTTTAAATATTTCTGCAGTGAATTAATTTAATTTCTAGCCTAAATAAAAGGCAGAGAAGAATTGCCCCAATACCTCCTAAAAAAAGCATTAAACTCGCAGCCTGGAAGCAGAGAACTCAACCATCTGTTGCTGGGTTGTTGAATCCATGTCAAGCTCGGCAGCATGTGAGAGTGACGTACAGTGCAGTGTACGGAACAGGGCAGATATTTTTGGTGACATCTGGATGCTTTTTATTTGCTACACAAACAAGGATTTTGGGGACAACAAACTCTTAATCATATGCACTTATCTCTATAAACCCTAAAAATACCCCCAGTGGTGTTTGCTCCTCTGGTTACATATTTCTCTTCAAAAGGCCCATTCTGATGAGGGAGAAGATTCTAAGGATATAGAATTTCTTTACTTCCTTGTTTCTTATTTCTCTTGCTCATTTTCTTTATGAGTTTGATAAGGTGGCCTACCCCACCCATCTTTTCCTTGCCTGACTTACTCACCTTGGGCTCAACAACTTGTCCCTGACATCCATGATCAGTGTCCCTGCTGCCTGACATGGAACATGTTTGCACTTTATGTTAGAGCTAAAATGCAAGAAAAAAAAAACCCAATAAAAGAAGCCCAGTTGAGTGAAATTTGGAGACTTGCTACTGAAGCATACAGTGGTCATATTTAATCTTCTTACAGTTGACACTTGCTAAAAATTGTCTGTTCCGGAGGGATTGGTGGTAGTTATGTGCTGACTTTATTGGTGTGACAGTGACAAAATTCTAGGGATTTCGTTGGAGAAATCTGTAATAAAAGTTTCTCTTAGCTTTAAAATTGTACTTTGAGGTGGCTGAGGGTTGTGTGCTTTTGTTCTTTCTTTTCACAGTGGCATAATTACTGGTCATAGTCCATGTGAGAAATCAATGCAAGCACCTGCAGGCAAAGGAAGTGGTTTCCATACGCTGTATGGGAGATCTCAGAATAGCTCCTTCACTGTTATTCAGCTGTCACTTCACTTAGGTTTGAATTTACAGAAAAGTAAGAGACATCTGGTTCTTACTTTGAATTCTCCATGGGAAACACAATAGCAATAATTTCACTGAAGGAGGCTGTCTAGCAGTTAGTAATGATGGGACTATTTTGGGTCTATTTAACTGTACGGTGGGTGCTTTTCTTCTGCAGGTAGTGGTGTCTCAGATTTTGATGTACATTTCTTATCCTGTCCAGACTTGTTGTAAATCTTGAATGAAGAATTAAACCAAAAAGCTCAAAATACCAGGGTTTTTACACATCAGTCTGATTGCTTATGGACCTCAGTTAAGGACAATAAACGTACAAGTCAATTGTTTTTTCATTCTTAATCGTTAGAACCTGATTCCAGTTGTTTGGGGAGAATCACATGAGACCACAAGACAGGAATTCTCCTTGTGAAGGAGTGAGTTGAAACCAGTTCTTCAGTCAGTCTGATATTTATGCTGGAAACGGTTTTTACCCCCTCACAGGACTTTGGTTCTGCTTGAATTTAAGAAAATGAGTCAGGACCTTTGGGAATTGGTCCAGCGGAATGGCTGTGACTGACATTTGACGGTCAGCGTGACCTTTACCAGTTCTTCACGTCACTGCCATTAAATAGTTGCTCACAAGGCTCTGAACAGGGAGGTCTCAAACCCCCTCCACTTTGAATCATTCTTTATTCTCTTCTTGGGGACATTTCTTCTTTGCCTTGTTGATATCTGGTGTTTTGTGCTCGTATGAAAATAATGATGATAAAAATCAGACGATTCAGGGTTAAAATGTTGTGTCGGACAAATTAGGTTCTGAATGGTTAGTAGGAAGAATTAGGACTTCTTTGTGGTTTTGTCCTGGGCTTTAAATACTGACACAGTGATGGACTTTGGATGGCTGATCTGTGTTGTCTTATTCTGCATTCTCTGGGCAGCGAAATCATAATGAAGAAATTATTCAATTTTCAAGACTCATTTTAAATAGGCAGTGGCATCAATAATGAATCCTGTTGCTTGTGTGCTTACTTGTATTTAGGAACTCACTAAATTTAATTTTATGTGGCTTTAGGAGTGGCAAGGTTATTTTTAAAATCCACGGACTTTACATAGAGATGGCTCTTTGATCAAACTGCTCTGGTATATCAATCCTGGAAGCACACCGCTATATTAAACCAGGTTTGGTTGAGGAGCAAGATACTGTTACTGCTTCTGCTTTAGAAGATGTGGAGACCCTAAGGTCTGCTAATGACAAAGAAATAATAAGAAGAAGATAGCAAGAATGTTTAATGTACAAAAGCTGTAGGCTCATTGCACTTCACAGCAGACATGCCAGGTCTGGCTCGTCATTCTGGGCCACTCATTTGATGTGTTCCTGAGCATCGTGATGATGTGCATGTAAACACTGAGCATTGTCTACATACCTGCTCTCTGTTCAGTGGGAGGTCTCATATTGGCACTGTTTTTTATTGAGCTTGTTAGAGCTAATGGTAATTCCTCCAACAATGTGTAAAATGAGTGAAATTATCCTTCAGTATGGAGCCGACATCTCTGGATGCCAAAACAGTTATTGTTTTGTGTGAGGAATCAGAGTGTGCCAAAAATTCTTTTCTTTTCTTCTCTGTTATTAAAGCTTTTTGAAAGCTAAAAAAAAAAGTAGAATGTCGTGTCAAGAAGAATAATTGTTAATCTTGGAGTAAAAAACTTCCAACAGATCAGTGTCACGTTGCAAAAGGAAAAGCTATCTCTTCATCAAAATGATATCTGTTGGGAAGAACGCTTTGCAGAGGAGCTCCTCTAAATATGTGGAACTGAATCTTGCTCCTCAGACCTGTGCAACTTAGTTTGCACTTGGCATCCACTCATCCAAAGAAACCCACAGGCAGAACAGAATGCTGGGATACCTAGTGGTGGCTACTATGCAGTGAGCAGCTCCGTATCACAGCATTTGCAGCCTCAAAACCAAGGAAAAACAGGCTGAGAAGACAGAACTGTGTGTTTCACCACCCAAAATGCCCTTGTGAGTCAGGCCAAGTCCAATGAGGGTAGAAACGGGCGAGGGCTGAGTCACACACGCGCTGTGGTGCAGGGTTGGTGCTCCAGTGCTTTGCCCACTGAGCTCCGATGGATTTATGGATCCATTGCTGCTGCCTTCCCACCACCAGAGTGCCCTCTGCACTCATGGACTTGCCGGTCTGACCCCAGGGGTGTTGCCATGGGATCTGTGCCTGACTCTCCATAGAGCTCACTCTCCAGGAAGGATAAGAGGATGGAGGCTCTCCAGCCAACAAGGAAAGGACCACAATAAAAAGTATCTGATCCACAGGAGCAGCTGAGTTCTCAACGATGTCTTAGGTGTAAATGCAAAGAAAGCATTTAATAGAGAGCAATGGGAGGTATATTAGAATTTTTAAAGGATTTCCTTTACAATATGAACGCTGTTCTGAGCAAATTATTCTGAGCCATTGCTACTCCCAGTTCTTCCTGCATTTCTTTTCTCCAACTCCTACTCTTTATTTTGTTAGAAAAGTAGAAGTTAACTGCTAGGCCATTGTGTTCTTCGAAATGAGTCAATTCTGCCATCTCCAACAGAGTTCAGTTTGAGTTTAGCTTCTGACTAAGATGAAGTACAATTAAAATGGGCAAAGTGGCACAGTGCTTAGTACTGAGTCTGCTAATTGCTGCTGTACTTTCATTTCTTGTGACAGCTCTCCATGATGCATTATCACTCTGGTGGGTTCCCCCCACCTTTAGCAGCTTTTCCTTAGATTAATTTCTGAGCGTTGCTGCGCATTGGTGTGCTGAGCACTTGGCACAATTTGCAACTATTAAGTCTGGTCCTGAGTTTGCTACTATTAAAGTTCATATTTGATCTTCTGCCTCTTGTAATCACAGGAGGAGACATCGCTTTGTTGCTGCTTTCATGTTGCCCGTTTCACCCTCTGCTCTCTCTCCTTGTGCCCTTTGAACAGATTGCTCCAGCCTGAGTGAATTGCAGAGTGTGAGGTAGGAGAAGTAGTGCCATGGAGGTAAAACACAGGGAGAAAAGACTGAGAAAGCAAAGCTGATTATTACTTATTTCCGTTGTGATTGGCATCATTTGTTTCCGTCACTGTTGTATTTCGTGTTTGTCCTTCTCAGCAAATTTTACAGCCCTGAAGTTGTCCCCAGACTTTTAGTATTTAAAACCAGTGTTGGAATTCTGAAATGTAAATCCAAAATTAAGACATGCCACAGTTCAGAACATTCAAACATGTGATGAGAGTCTGAATTAATATTGTATCTTTAATATGATCTTTATTATTTCATTGGTATTAGAGCAAGGAATGCTATAGATGTGCTGTGCTCCTGTGGTGTAAAACCAATTCTTCCTTTGGGATTTAATTAATCTTCAGAAATAAAACACACAAAATAGGTAAAATGGGGATATTAGGGATTATGAAGGTAATAATCATTAATTGATTTCTTTAGATTGTCTAGGAAATCTGAAACTAAATCTTTTGAATATCGTTCTAGTATCTTAGACACTTTCTTCTCTCCTTTTTACATCTTCAAGTTTGTGTCAGCCTTCCCTACTTCCACTCTTTTCTGGGCTAAAGAATCAGATAATAAGTTGACAGTCTTGAAAATTTATCCTCCTTGAAATTTATGGCCAAATTTGTATTAGCTCTAGGAATTAACTGTGCTTTTCTTTTATGGGAAGAGCAATAATCTCAGGGTTTGGTTAGGAGAAAAATGTTACTGAATGAAGCCATGAGCTGCAAGATCCCCTCATCCTGTGGGCAAGACCAACCGTAGAGTCAGAGGGTTTATCCTTCCTTTTAGGAATAGATACCGGACTAAATTCTGGTATCTGGACTGATTTTTGTGCTTTAATTTCATTCTCCATTAATTATTCATTTGGTAAAGCCGTCTGCCCACAGAAGGGCCTGAATCAAACAGTTATTCCTACACAGATCACAAATTTAAATTGGGAGAAGCAGGCATTCTGTCAATGGTTAAATGACTAATTTGACAGTAGGCCTTTCTTCCAAGAGTGAAATGCTCCCAGAGAAATGAGTGGGCTCAAAGGGAGGCTGAGGCCGTACACAATGCCAAGAGCTACACATGGTTCCTCACATAAATATGTCCTTAATAGTTACTCTTAATACTTTATTGACTGATAGGTCATAAACTTCCGACACTAGAAGTGCAGAGATAAGGAAACAAAAGGAGTTTCAGAAATGGAATGAAAGCCAGGGAATTTTTCCAATAGTACAGATCTGTATTTCTCTTTGTTTGTAGTTCAGATTCTCGAGCCTGCCAGATTGGTGAATAAGAATCTTTTGTCCTCGTCCAGTAAATATCTTGATAATATGTAGAAAGAGCAGGCACGGAAAGCTGATGCAGCTCCATGTTCACATGTCCCTCTGCTGATAACAGAAGAAGGGCTGGGCTAACACAAACACATGGTGTGAGGAGTTCCAGTGACACGATCTGCTTCCAAAAGGAAATTCAAGACAGTCACATTCCATCCGTTTAAATACATATCTGAGATATCAATCATACACTGTTTGTAGGCAAGGATCAGAATGCAGAAGCAGTGGGTAGCAGTGCAGCTCCCACTGTATCTGAACCATGGAAATATGGGATTTCCAGGGCCAGAATTCAGATAAAGAACTTCTGCTCCGTTTAGGAACCCACATAAATTTCCAGATTTTTAAAGGAGTACCCATCAGTAAACGCTGGCTTTATCAGATAGCATGAAGCGTTCTTGGAAATTTGGCTCTCCCACAGGTGTTTGAAAGGGAGCTGATCCCTTTTGAGAGACGTGTACGTAGACATTCCTTGGAAGAAGCCCTTGACGCCCATGACTGATCAAACCCATAATGACAGCAAGGCTTGTTTCGTGCTCTGTTCGTTGTTCAAAGCCTCGAGAAGGGATCTCCTCCGTCGCTGCCCACGCGGGGGCGCCCGCGGCAGCGCCCCGAGCCCTGCGCTTCGCTGCTCCCAAAACCGCGGCTCGGCAAGGAGCCCCGCCATGTGCGCAAATCCAGCTGCAGCGCTGGCATTTGGTGCGGCTGCCAGCTTCAGTGCCCTCGCAGAGCTGCCGCTGCTGCATCAGGCTCTCGAGGTCTTTAGCGCAGCTGGGTTTTCTCTCTCCATGAACCGGCAGTTCAAAAAATACTTCGTAAATACCGAATCTTTCTCGAAGTACGTTAATCTTTTGCTAGCCAAGCAACCTGAATCCTCACCTGTTTTTTCAACCCCGTGTCTCCTTATTATGCCTTCTCGTATTTGTAGTTGTAGGACTGTTTTCTTCCCCCTTTTGCATCTCTTTTGGCTCTCCAAACATCTTTCAGCAGAATCACAGTGTTTTGTGTCTGTTTTGCACCACCTGCGTACCTGTTCTCAGAAACTCCTGTTCAGAAAGATTTACATCTCCCATGCTTCTTCCTAAATGTTGTTTTCGTCCTCTCTGGTGAGAACGTCCCTTTGTTTTACTGATGTCAATGGATGTACAGGCAGTGCCACAAAATTCATTGAAGTATTTCACGTGGAATTTAAAACGAAAGGGCAGGGATAGCTGATGGGGATAAGCTGGATCTTACATGGTTTGCAGGTGTATTGCTCAGGCAAACCCACAAACCATAAATACAGCCAAGCTTCCTAGGACTTTGAGCTGGTTAAAAAGTGCTCCAAATTCTTCGTGTTATGATGTAGGCTGTTGGGTCTTAATTTTTTTCCCAGAGTCCTTCTTTTCAGATCTTAATTCTTCCTTCATGAAAGCAAAAGGTTTGGCTCTCAGTTCCATATGTCTTTATAAGCCCACACCCTGAACACAAAATAGTGTTGGAGATCACTCCCTTGTCTTATCCTGCCAAACACAAACTTTAAAGAGGTTTGGGATATGGATGTTCTTTTGTCCTGCTCAACAGACCCCTGACTGAGATAATATCCTTAGGGTTATGAAGTATTATTGAAAGGAAGCACAAGAACACTGTGCTCTAGTTCTGCATGTGGCTTTAATTATAGATTCTCCTGAATCCTTTTCATACCTGCTCCTAAATTTCTTTTTTCTTGAATTTTCTTCCACTCTGCAATGATTCTCTTCAAATGAGTTTTTAAAATGCTATATAGGAGCTAACTATACAGAATTAAGGGATCTTGATATTACCTTTCATCTTCTTGTTTCTAATTCAGCCTGACAAGCTGTGCAGAATAGCTTGAAGAACTGGGGCCTCTTCCTCATGAAAGCACCTATAAATTAACAGCAAAGGAGTTTGAGCTGCTTTTCATTATCTTACATCCAATGGCTGAATTTGCACACCAAACAAAACAGTATCATCATCTTACAAAATAATGTTTGGGGAAAACATGTGTTTCGGAATTTTATTCTTTTGGTGCTCGGTAATAGCAGCACTTCATTTCTTTTAGATAAATATTTGTACAAACATGACTGTAAACCAAGAAAGCCCGGGGTCTGAGGCCCTTCAGCAAAGAATCTCTCATTTTCTATGATGATTTTTTTTTCTTGAGCGGTTTTATAAGTATTAACCGCTGAGGGAGTTAAGAACCTAAAAAGAAAATATTTTTGAATACTGGAAGGAGATCAGTTTCCCTTCCCTAGACATGATGTTACTCAGTGCAAACTGCAGCCTTAAGTAAAAACAAAGTGTGCATTGAGAAATTCTGTGTAGAACAGCTGCATTTCTGAAATGTAGGTAGGGAAAATTTTACCCCTGGACTCTCTCAGGTGTCGCAGAAGTTTCTGGTGCCCTGGTGCCATAAGGATATCAGAAAAATTCTGCTTAAAAATTGGCTGACAGAAAAGTCTTACTTTTAGGAGAACACACCCTCCCCACACCCCCTTAAATTCTTAAGTTCTCTTTAAAATCAAGGAATGGGTCTGAAGATGAGGTGGGAATTCCACTGTCCTAGAAACTGGCCTGTGTCAGGAAAAAAATCATGGTGCCTGATTTGGTTTTCTATCTTTTAAATGATGGGACTTCATGAAGAGACCAATGAATTGTTCATAGCAGTGGTTACTGCTTTACACCAATCTGCTCTTTCCCAAACAACCCATGTGCCTTCAGCACCTGCTTTTACAGGCATTTATTACACTGAGTGCAGGGACCAGATATTTCAGGACAAAGAGGGGCAGTTTCAAAAGAGTCAGAAGTTGTTATGCTTCCAGCTAAAACTGGAGTGGGTTGCACAGAAAACTGGTATTTTCCTATGTAATTTTGGACAAGATAACTTGTCCAAAATTACATAGGAAACTGAGGCTGGAAATGAAAAAAAAAAATATTTTGGCTTTAATGCTGTTGTATTAGCTTTTATCAACCCTCCTAAGTCTCTGACATTACAGTTCCTCACCTGGCTGTTCCAGCATTATTGAGGAGCTTATTCGTAGTCCTATTCCTGGAATTGAACTTGTTTGCAGAGGTGAAATGACTTGCTAAAAAAAAAGCAAATTTATCTGTAACCAATTCAGATGTAGTACAGGAAAAATTAAATGAAGTTCAAAGAACTTATTTTGCACTCATTAAAGGAATTTTCATTTGATTCAAAGTCATTGCACAGTCCTGTGGCAGACCAAGAGAGAAATGAGTGCATGCAAAATGGCCTAAAACATCCACTGTAAAACTGTTAAACTAAGGCAGTTGTGTAAAATTTGGTTGTTGTACTTGGCTGGCTTTACCTGTGCTTTTTTTCGGTTTTGATTTGAGTAGTGGTTTTGATTCCGTTTAGAACTGGGCCAGAACCACAACTGTGGATCCAAATACCCACATATCCTGGCCCAGATCTGGATTTTTCATGTTGAGTTCATTTCTGATTCAAAAGAACCCCCAAATTCTGGGCAGAATTCTATCAAAACCACTAAACTCCACTGGTTGGAGTGCCAAGCCACAGTTCAGCCCAGGTTTGTTTGAAAATGACTAAAAAGCGGTCACAGATTCTGTTGAACATGATCCAAAATTGAATCACAGTGTTTAGAAACTTCAGCAAACTGAGGCAGAACTCAGTGGTTGCAATAAAACCAAAATTGAGAGAGTATTGTGAGGTCTTAATTTCTTTTTGTGGGCATTTCTTGCAGTTCAGCAAACACATCCTGAGAACTGCACTGGTTCAGGGGAACTGGTAGTTCAGAGAACTTGCATGCTTGAGAGTAATTCTTAAAGGGCTGAAAGCAATGATGGAAATGTATCAGTTTCCCCTCTTATGCTTTTTCCATTTTTAGTGGAGTTGCTCTTGTTCTGTTCTGCCTTCTGCACAATTAAAATAAAAGCCTTTGAAGTGTCTGAATTTGCATATTTTATTTTTTTCCAGAGACTTTGTCACAGCCTCTTATGGAAGTGATAGCATTAAATTGGAGCAGCACAATGAATTCCAGGAAGCGAGTAATCTTCATTAAGCTTGTTTATTTGCAGGAGCTCCATTAAATTAAGAATGCTTATCAGGCTATGTCTGTACTGATGAAACCAGTTCTGCTGCTTGCCTTGAGGGATTGGTTCCCTACCTGACACCTCGGGGTCCTGGATTTTAATCATGGCTTTGGCAAAGCCAGTAGATCATTAGCTCAAAACTGACATTTAACCTATAGCACAGGATCAGTCTTTATAGTAATTTTTACATCTTCTCCGTTTTACAGATTAAGGAACAGGGCTAGAACCCAATGCATGACTTAAAACCAAGTTTCTTTTCACCTTTTAAAAGATATTTCTGTTGTGGTAAGGGCTGGTGTAGTTTTGGACTGATCCACTGTGAGGTGTGAGTGCTGGTGCATTCTCTTAACATCAGAAGCAAAAGAGAAAGATTAATCAATTCTGAATTTTAAAAATGGCAGAATTCCAGTCTAACACCTTGAAAAGGAACTCATAAAACATGACATCAAATTTAATTTCTCACTAAGTGTATTTAATGGTGACTGTAAGTCAGTGGTGAAGTTCTCAAAATTATTTATGTAGAAATTTACACTTTTTCAAAATGCCAATGAAAATAATTTTGATGTGTTTAAATTCTCCAGCACTGCAATGCAAATATTTGGAAATATTCACTCCTCTGAAAGAGTAATTGTTGTGGTGAATAGGATACATTATCAGCCACAGATAGGAGGTCTCCAAAAAGGGGGCTCCATGTAAAGACATTGTGCTCTCACTTAATTAACCCAAAGGCATTTGGTTCCAGCAAAGCCATTCTGCTACATAATGAGAAGAAAAATGAGATATTAGTGAAGATCTGGGAAGAGATGAATACACATCTGCTTGTATTTGCTTTCCTGGCATGACCCATCAGGTTGCTCTTTAGGACTAAAATTAAAAATGTAGGGAATTGAAGATTTTAATGGGGGGGAAAAAAAAAAACACCTCATATCTTCTCCTAATTGAAAATGTAGAAAGGCATAATGGAGAGAGGCTGAACTTGCAAAAGCTTTGGGTTTGTATTCCTATTGCAGGAGCTGTGTGTGTGCTCTTGTGTGTATGTATCAATTATAAATATATATCTGCTTTTGCAGTGACAGACTATTTTAAGGTGGCTCAAACAGTTATTGGTACCAAACTGCTTGATAATGACTGTCTGGAAAACTGTGATGACGGATCAAAGGATCAGCATTTTGGGTTTCCATTCCTGGTGTATCTAGTTTAGATTGACTGTAAATAAAGTTCTAGTCGGGTTCCAAATGAGCAAGGCAGGGTCTTACAGGGTAGGGTAGCATTATCTTGGGAATGCTGCTGAAACATCCTTCTGGAGGGGGCTGATCTGTGAGAATTGTGGAGAGATTTGTAAGCCTTGATTTTTAGTGAAGATTGCCTAAAGCAATATTAATTGAATATGCATCTTTCTGATAAACATACTGTACTTCTGAAACTGTTGTCATCAACATGACAACAAATGAGCGTGGAAAAAGAAAATCCTTGAGCAAGAGGCAGATTTGCTGATGAGAAACTCCACCAGGAAGTCTGGAGCTTGCCATCCCGTTTGTAAACAACTGCACCCATGTGGCTGTGTCAGACGGACCCTGCTTGTGGGCAGGGGTGGTTGGGCTCTGCCTTTGTGTCACAGTGAAAGAGGGAAAGATGAAAAGTGACGGCAATAAAATAAATATGCAAAAAAGAGAGGAATCTGATCCAGCGACAGGAGCTTTGCGTTGGGGTTTAATGTTATGGATTAGGCCGTTACAGTTTCTTTCCTCTTGAGGATGTTTTTCTCCAGTTGCTTTTCTCGTATGTGTGGTCTTCACTCAGCAGAGCTTGTGTCATCCTTTTCATCTAGTTGTAAAGAAGTTTTCTGGCTACATATTCCCTTGCTAGGATCTTGAATGATATTTCTTCAGGGTTTCTGAACGATGTGAAATACAGAGCTGAGAAGAATACACTTACAGAGGTTTAGGTTTCATGCTTCTTTAAATCTGCAGGGACTTGGTTGCACTGGTCTTCCATGTAATCTTGAAGATCTGTAATAATTTGGATATAAGAATAGAGAAATCCAAGCCTGTTGGATTTCACTGCACTTGAATGAGGACTGTACTTACTGACACTGTAACTAGAGTGAATCTGAAAGATCTACTTCTCCTTGTTCCTTCTGCCTTTTTACAGATGTGTATGCTGTAAAAGTTATTTATAGGATTCATTTAAATTCCACATTTTTTCCCAGTACATTTTCCACCTTCTTTTTCACAGTACTTACTTGTAAAATCAATACTCTCAAACAGCTTTACTTTTTAAACTCCCCCTACCTTCCTTTAAAGCTTAGAGGGTTCTGTGTGTTTCCATGGAGCCACTTCTAAGCAGATAGAAACAAACTCAAGCACAAAAGTTCATTTTTAAGGAAAGCCGGTGCTGGTTTATGCTATGAAGAGCCTAATCACGCTTGGCTGCTGCAGGTGCAGAGTTTAAAATGAAATTGTCAATATCCAAAACATCTGGTGCATATTTTTGTTGCAGATAGGTGGTTCTACGCCATAACTGGGTAAAATACCCTGGGAAAAGGACTTCGTAGTCTACTACAGATTTGTTTTTAATACCTCTCTCCTTTTATAAGGTGTTTCACAGAGTCCCAAATATCAGGATTGTTGTTACTATTGAAGCACCTAAGCACGTTACTGACTACAGCACATGTTCCTATGTCCATGCTTTGGCAAAAACAGTGAATTCAACCTTGCAGCCATCTGTGAGAGAGAGAAATGTGAGACTTACTCTTTGTGACCTGTTGTCACAGTAGTGGAAAAGCCCCCCCACCTCTGAAGTCAGATTTTCAGCTGAGTGACCCAACACACACAGTCACGACTGTGCCATGCCTTTGACCTATGAGGGAAAAGTACCTAAAGCTGGAAAAACAATGAGGTAACATCAGAGCATTCATTACAATTACATGATTATTAATTAAGAAGAATAAATGGTTTTTGGAGGTTTCTGTGCAGAGAGGTTTGTTCTAAATACAGTGGTCAGGATCCTTAAATGCTGTTCCTCTGGTGAACAGCAGCAGAACTGGCTTTGTTTACACTTACTGAGGGTTTGGCCTGTTCTCTTCAGCAATTCCCACATGATAACAGAACAGTAACAAGGCTGAATTTGACTCATAACAGAACCAAGATTTCTCTTGATTTCAGATTTACCAAAACAGTGGCTTGACAGTTGCCTCAGTTCACTATAGATATATGAGCTGTATTCACAGTTGTTTCCTCAGTTTCATTGCAACAATTCTGGAATTCAGAGCTTGTCAAGCTCTTTTGTGATTGACTTAATCTTTCACAGAAGGATCTCATGGATTTATAGCTGAGATCTTGACTTTGTCTTCAAAATCTATTTTTGTTTCTCAGAGTTTCCTTTACTAATGCCCCTACCAAGAAAAGAAAGCAAATAGTGGATTTTTTTACAACTGCTTATAGCATAACACAGGGAAAACTTCAAAGCACATAAAAGTGATTATGCTTGGTCTTTATCCTCTTATTTTTTTTTTTCCTTCCGCCCTCCATTTCAAATTATAGTTCTATTTTTCCCTGATTCTCATGTTACTTTCTTCTTCAAGCTGCCCAAAGTCTTCAACTGTGGTGCTGGAGATTAAATGGCAAATTTCTGGCAAACATCACAGAGCTTTGTTTTCAATGAAGACTCAAACCTAGCCTCTGATTAGCAGGAGAATCACTTTACTTGCACTATCATTTATGCTCATAGTTCTTGGATTTGTTGTCATTTGCACATGGAAACAGAACATTTGCATATGCAAACAGTGCATTTGAGTGTCTTGTGCTTTGAAAACAATACACAAGGTACAATACCCACAGTGGTCTAAAGAACAAACACACAGAATAAATTGGGAGCTGGTGCAGAGAAGAACGACAGGATAATTATGGCAAATACTCTGACAGAATCAAGAACATTATTTAAAATATCTGACGTCAGTGGGGTCAGCTATAAAATCCCCATGTGCTGTTCCACGGGACCCAGTCCATCCCTCACGCAATTTTATCTGGGAGGAGAGAGAACTGACACTGGGCTCACAGCCTGGCTGAGCATCAAAGTGTTTTGCAAAAGCCCTGCTGATTTGCTGATTCAAAGAATTAATTATTTTACATTTGCTAGAATCAAAGCGAGTTATGACATTAATGAGAACAGGAAAGAGGAAAGCAGAGGATAGTAGGACCAGTGGCAATCAGCACTGACGTTGGCTACCCCACACCACAGGAATTGCTCCCTAAACTCTCTCAGAAGTGTACACCGACTGTGCATAGAGTGTCTTTGTGGAGGAGGCTTTCATCTGTTGAATGAACCTGACCAGTTTGCTGTGTTTTAGGCAGACAGTGGAAACACAAGACATGAGACATCAGAGACAGATGATAGGAAATGGACTCTCAGGGCAGAAAAATTAGTGAGAACACAGATATGCCTAAATGACAAAATAAAAATAAAAATAAAAAAAATCGGAACGCCATATGTCTTTCCATTAAGAAGTATTGCAGGTCAGGATCTTCTTTTACTTTTTATAACAGAGGGTCAGAACAAACTCCTCTGCTTGCATCCCCCTTTCCCTGCCCCGATGACCTGGAGAGGAAGCCTGTTGCAGAGAGCAGAATTCTGGAGGGAAATTCATGTGGAATGCAGTACCAGGCTCAGAGAGGATCTTGAGCATGCTGTTCACTGGGCAGTTCACCTTCAATTTACATGGGCATGTGATGGTAGGGCAGGAGGAGACAGTTTTAAACTAAAATAGGGGAGATTTAGGTTGGATGTTAGGATGAAATTCTTTACTCAGGGGATGGTGAGACATTGGCACAGCTTGCCCAGAGAAGCTGTGGCTGCCCAACCCTGGAAGTGTCCAAGGCCAGGTTGGATGGGGTTTGGAGCAACCTGGGATAGTGGAAGGTGTGGGGGGAATGAGATGAGCTTTAAGATCCCTTCCAACGCAAACCGTTCCATGATTCTGTGAATTATTCTACAAGGAACGGATTGGATGTGGATCAGACCGATAAGGGACCGCAGTCACGGATTGATGGTCATGTTAAAGTCATTTTAGCAGCTTCTGGCTCTACTCAGTAAATACCCCCAGGCAGATGTGCTACAGCTGTGGTTACAGACAGGCAGCAGTCTGGGTACATCCCTTATGGTTCTCTGTCTCAATGAGCTTGGAAAAGTCCTCAGACTGCCTTTTCTGCATGTACCTCACCACAGGCCACAAACCCCTTCCCAGCAGCCTGAGCCACACGGAAGATCAATAGTGAAAGAGCAAAAGCCACAAACGATGATGTGCCTCAGGAAAGCAGTGAGGAGATCAAGGGCATTGCCAATGTGAATGAGATCTACATGAAAGAGCCTCGTCGCTGCACTGCTTTCATGGATTAAAGGAACAATTGAGCAGAAGAATGAGAAGGCGGTGCCAAGAGGAAGAGAAAATATGGAAGAGGGAAGCAGGGTTTCTCTGGTTAAACCATTCCAGTCACGTTCTTGGCGCACAAGCAGAAAAGCACAGCTGCTTTACATCTGCTGAGAGCACTGGAACTGAACAGGCACCAACAGAAGTATTCTCAGCCTGTTCAGATGAGGTTTTTGTTTGCTCTGGTATGGATACAATACTTTTTGTAATTAGTAACATGGAAAACTAATTTCTAATGCCACTGCAATAACTGATTTGGCTTATAAATGTTTTTCTCTCAAAAGTCAGGCCTATAGGGACTTTCAAAGGCTAATTTTGTCACTGCAGTGTCAGACCTGATGCCCACCCTGACAGACACAATAACCACTGAATTACGCAATTTAAATGTTGTTTATTTGTATCAATGAAAAACTCTGACAATTTTCTTTCATGTAGCATCTTGATTATATTTCATGTAGTAAATCTCCCCAAGTATTTTAGGGCTTTGTGCCTAAAGTGAGGCCCGCATCCCTGGATATCAATGTAATAGAAAGATAACAGTAATAATACAAATTTTCTTTGCCTAATTTATAGTCTTTGGTGCATGGCTCCATTTTGATTATGGCTCTGAAGTCTGCTGAAACTTTCAGCTGACATGAGGGAAGTGCATATAAATGCAACATGAAGAAATCTTAAATCCTAGCTCAGCATCTCTGTTTGATCCTCTCCACTACCCAGCAACAGCCAGGAGGTAACAGGAACTAATAAACATATAAATTGATGTGATTGACTTAAATTAACCCATTCACTGACACTTCTGCTACAGGGATCATATGTTTCAAACTCTGGCTCATTCTTTGTGTGCAAGTGAAGCTTCAGCTGGTATTGATAAGTAATTTGCCTGCAAGAGTTAGAAGAATGAAGGCTTTAAAGATGAGGAGAATATCAAATCAAAGAGAGGCTGTTATACAAATTAAAGCCTGACACAGACCCGAAGAGTTTGAATCTGGGATTCTAAACTCACCGCTATCAGCGAGAGCAGCTTTGGGTCTTCTATCCTTGGCTGCTTCTATTATTCAGTAAGGGTCTTTTAGCTTCATATTAGCTGATAATAAACCTATGTGGGTGACAAGAACCGCAGCTGTGCTAATTATGGCAGAGAACAGCAGTGCATTCTTCAGCCTAGCTCCACACAGGGACTGTGCTTGGATGTCCCATGGCTGTCTGCATCTCGCACAAGCACTGGCGATGCCTGAGTCTTTCAGACAAGCACGTGAAAGACATTGGCATGTCCCAATGGCCTTATGAATATTTAAAGGTGAAAGACCATATTGTTTAAGTTACCTGGAATAGTAGACTAGTGTTTACTTTCATATTTTGGGGCTCTGTGTGTGTGTCTAGGTGCAGTAAATGTGCAGGTAGGACTGTAAAACAGGGAGCTCTGATCTGTGGAGCAGCTTTCTGTGTTTGTTGTAGCTTTAACTGCATCTCAGCCATATGCCTTGTGCAGCATGTTGAGCAAACACCTCTTTTTATAATTCTTATATCTCAGGGGAAGCACTGACAGGGCCATGGCAAACTGCTCATTCAACTAAATGTCGGTGAAGAGGCTGCTGAGGATCAGGCTTTTGGAAAAGATTCAATGCCACTGTCTAGACAGAGGCAAGAAACAAGGGCTCCCTTTCCCCTCATCCCCTTGGAGCCTCATCACAGAGCTGTGCAAGCCTGCTAATTAAACCGGAGTTTCGCGCTTCACCCTTAGGAGTTTCTATCTTAAAAAAAAGTAGGTCATTTGATTGACATGTATTCTTCAGCATCCTAATCTCCAGTGAGGAAATGATGAAAAATGAGCTGTGCTGAATGCAGACAAAACTGAGGCTACACAGACACGAAATGTTGGATTACATAAAAGGCTGAATAAGCCACCAATCCCACATGGAGGAACGGCAATAAGGAGGAATAGTGCAGAAAGCCACACTTTTGCTGTGGTTAACAGAGTCTGCTGTTATTTGCTGGATAACTTCCACCCAGTCTGATGGAACACCAGATTTCAAATGGTGGGTGTGTTTCATTGGTGGTCTGTGACACTAGGTCCAGGCAAGAAATGAAGAAGACAAGGCCAATATTGGGACATAGAAAGGTCTTGATTGGGAAATGGAACTCAGAATTGGAAGTGGTGTCTTACTGAGGGCTGGAACCAGACATAGGCTGCCCAGTCATCCTGAGAAACTGAAGCAGGATGGTCAATGGAATTGGACAATATCCAAGAACTGGTTGTGTTTACACATTTAGAGACAGGCCTGGTAGGATTGTGCACTAATGCACCACTGGTTTAGAGGGTGTTGATGGAGGCCTGTTTGTACCCTGACTGCTCAGGCACTCCCAAAGTTATCCAAGAGAAGGACTTGGGGAGGGTGACTCCTAAGCACTGTCTTCTGTCAGAGATCTTTGGATCAGAACGAGACAGATGGGATTATCCATCACTTGCACTGAGACGTTCTATGCTTATGAGCAGAGAGTGTGGAATGGGAACAAAACAGCTTGGCCAGGGACTAACTTGAACACAAAACTTCTGCTTGTGAACTCTCAGTGCTTGTAGCCCAAGGTGTGTTGTGCACACACCTGTGCAGTCCAGAAGATCCTGGACTGAAGAGGATGTGAGCAGCATTAGACCTTCCCTCTGCTTTTGGGAGCCGTGTTCCAGCAGTCAGTCTGATCAGCTCTGTCACTGCGTGGACTGTGCAGTGCCCAGCACGTTCAGAAGTTCCTGTTGCTCTGGGATGCTTCCGTTTGTGAATGCTCATTTTCCCACAGCATATCCAGGCCGCGTTTTCAGAAAATAGAGGCTGAGCATTTGTGAAAAGAAGGGACCCTCGAGTCACCCCAGACTGCATACTCAGATATAAACTGTGACTCACTTAAAAATGTAATTCAGTATTTTTATAGGAGGCTTTTTTTTTTTAATCTAACAATATTTGTATTATTAAATTTATACCAAATGTGTATTTGGAAGTATTTCTCACTGATTAGTATAGAGACATCTTGGGTGTCACTGTAAATTCATGAGCGTCTGTTTTTCATTGTAGTGAGAAAGCTGTGAGAAAGCATCCAAGGGAGACTATTCACCAGTAAGAATTAAGCATCTATGGCGAGGTGGAATACAGGGTTCTCTGCCTATTTCCTCTTGAATGACTCCATGCCTGGAGGTTTAATATCTAACAGATCTTTTCCTTCTCTTAATGCCAAACACAAAATTACTTGCAAGGTAGATTTTGTTCTGGAAGTGTGTTTCTAAGGTTGGTTTCTAAGGTGGTATAATAAGGTGCTGCAATAGCTTGTGGCCTGTTTGGGGCTATTTTTAAGACTACTAAAGAGGTGAAAAAAGGAAGCAGGACAGTAAGGAAAAACCTTTCCTCTGCATATTCTGCTGCTTCTCTACTTTTCCTTAGGTAATTTTGTCTGCATCTGCGTATTCAGTGTAAATTCATAATACTATGAGGAAGGGTTATAAAATTATTTGTATTAGCAAATGAGCCGTGTGTCTTTTGGGAACATATAAATCTTGGTTTTCAGCCTATACTAATGCAGGGTTTAAAACAAAGGCACCCTGGCTGCAGACAAAGCTAAAGCCTGAATGTGTCCATGGGCACTGGTTCTCCATGACCTTCCTTTACTCTTCTGTAGAACTTGTCTAATATTTCCCTTCTCTATCAGAAAAATGCTTCCCTGGAAGGTTTATTCAGATAATGTTTGCAATCCTTGAGGAAAGGTCATCACTGCAAGGAGCTGGGTTCTGGTGACATAACTGCAAAATTTAAAAAAAAAGCAAAAAGGTATAACCATGGCACAGCTAAAAATAGAGACTGAAATTCCTCTTCATTCTCAAGCCATATAAGGATCTATGCATAGTCTATGTCAGGCAGGATCCTCGTGCAAAAAGAGATGAAGTTTTGGCTGATTTACCATGGGAAGCATCGTGTTCATATGTTTCCTTTGTAGAGCTAAATCATGATTCTGAAGTTGTCAGAAGGCCGCTCTTTAAGCTAGAGTAATTTATTGCTGTATGTGCCCAAGAACAGCTACAAATGTAAACACAGGCACTCCCTTGGCTATATCCACTGCACTTTTCCAAATCATTTCCAAGTGGAAAAGAAGCCTAACAAAGAATGAAGCAAAATTCCTCTGCCAGTCACAATCCGAAGATTAATTCTTCTTTTCTAGTGCCTCTAAACAGTAGACCAGAGTCTGGTCTTCGTCTAGAATTTCCAGTGACACTGCTGGCAGTGCCAGGCACGGATGACGTGCAGGGAAAGTACGTTGGTTTTGTGCAGAGATCTCCTTTCTAATAAACATCTCATCTACACGTATGTGCACGTGTGCTCCTGCAGTGCAGGGATATGTGGCGGCTGTTTCACACCCTAAAATCAGTGCTTCTGGAAAATGATACGTGCAGCGCCTTGATACTCACAGTGCGCTTGTGGCAGCACATTCCTAAAGCGTTACCTGTGGGATCCATTGGTGAGGTGGCTTAGATCTTCATGTGACAGAATGGTGAATGAACTTGACCTGGCAAATCTTGTAGGACTGTGAGGTAGCGAGCCCTGCAAATGTAAAACAGCACACACCCACTGCAAGGTTCCCTAGAGTGATTCCAGGATTCCCATCTGGTGATACAGAGTTCCCTGCTTTTTGGCAGTGTTGGAGCGAAAAGGTGCCCCAAGACGCTGAGGAAGAGGAGGAGAGATGCTGAGAAGGATAAGGTCAATGAAATAAAAGCTCCTCCTGCTGTTGGCAAAGAAACATCGTAGAATCTGATTCATGAATGTGCAGGTTTTGTTTATACCCATTTTGTGGCTGATTTGTATTTGGAATGAGGTCCAAACCACAGTCACATAATCTCTTTTTGCAGCCCAATTTCTCTCAAATGCAAAACAAATAAACAAGACCCCCAAACAAAACAACTGCATTTCTAGTTTATGTATCCTATTTCCCATTTCCCTGCATTTTGAATGAGTCCTCATCCCAGCACAGGCCGGTCTCCATGTGATCCATGGGTTTCCATGCACTGCTCACATTCCTGTCTATCTTCTCTGTCATCTCTTTTCATTGCTGCTTTAGATTAGCCCCAATGCAGAGCCATTTATGGTTGTCACATGTTATAAATCAGGCTTAATTGTTCGTCCTGCCTTTCATCATCTCCTCATATGTCCCACACCACTGATTCCTGCGAGGCACCCAGCTTGCCTTTACTGCTACTTGGCCCTACACACCCATGTGATTCAATTTGGTTTTCAAAGATCTCTGTCATTTCAACACAAACCCCCCAGAACTATTTTGGATGGGTTGTTTGCTGTGGTACAGATATGTACCTATGTATTGGAATTTAATATCCAAGGGTGAAAGGCAGCCTGTAGATCTGGAGCATTGTGGGAGGTTGGTCTGGAACCCTGTATTATTGACATCATTTCTGTGTATGCCGCCTCCCTGGTTTGTGCAGGGATGATGCCTGGTCCCTTGGGGAATTTTGCTGTCCTCTCCTTCTTTTCTATTAAGAACATTTTCCTAATTTGGTGCCTTAATTTGAAACTGCTACGCTTTGTGCTGTGTATTGTGTTCCAAGGCTGGGACCAATTCCCAAAGCTGTATTTTCATGGCACACTTTTGCATATCCTTTGGAATCAATGGGAAGGTATTACAGAGACTGAGGGCAAAATTCCTTTACGTAAAATCCTTTATTCTGAGGTATTTTAGAATATGGTGACATCTCTTTCCCTCTGAACTTTTCTCTCTTCTGTGGGTATCTCCTGTGCATTTCTTTAGTCCTTCAATCTGTCTACATTTTTATTACCATTCAGAAGCATTTGCAGGCAAGACAGGAAGGGGGAATGGTAAAGATCACAACTGAGTCAAAGTGGGATCTGGATGCCAGTGGAATCTGAGCACCAGATTTTCCAGCATACCCAGCTGAAAATACAGAACAGGGAGAGGAATGTTAAAATAAACTTGTTCATCTAAATCTGGCAGTTTGGACTTCTACCTACAGCCTCTAAACCTCTCTTCCACTGTAATCTCCTTTTGCCATACAAAGAAATACTTTCAATTAAGGCAAGGGAGAAGGTAAATTTTCCAAGGAAATCTCATCTCTCCTTTGAGGATGCCAAACTGATGACAAGAATGTTATTATTTGTGTATGTATATTTAAAGTTGATTTAATTAATGAAACCCATGGAGTCTAACCCCTAAACTTATTAATAATTCAGATGCACAGAAACAAGAAGCTGTTTTACATCTGAAGGATATAGAAATGAAAGGATTGCTTTCAAAATTATTTTTAAGTTGGTAAAATATTTGTGTGCCCGTAATATCCATTTAATTTTGGAGCTTGGTCCATAAGGAATGCTGGGAAAAGATGAAAAGTAAATGTAGTAAAGATGGGGTTTCTGGTAGGTGTTTTTGCCTTCTCTGAGTCTTCCTGGGGCTGCCTGTGAGTTGGCTGTAAATATTTCACCTTCTCTAATAGTGCTTTCATATTTACGGACCTTGGTTTTCTCAGGATGCTGGGAAACTTGGCCTTTGTGCAATATTTGCAAATAACCAGTGATGTGAAGGAGACTATAGGCCTTTAAATAGTTCGTTAATTTGTCAAGGAAGTCTGGAAAACATCTGTCTCCGCTGTTTGTTCTTCTGTTGCTTTGCTTTTAATTATCCCCACCTCTTTTTAATGGAACATAAACTAGCATTTCACAACTTTATTTGATAGACCAATCCATAGACAAGTGCTGTGACATGCACAGACCCCTGGACTGGCCCATCTCGTTCTTCCAGATGTCTTCTGTGCAAACATTTCCAAACCAAATACTGATTAAAAACAGTTTGAGGAGCAAACACAAACAGTCTCAGCGAACAGGCGCATTAAATACCATTGTGGAGGTCAAAACAAGACTTGTTTAATTTCTGCGTGTCTCTTCTGTTCCATGGAAGGGGAAGGATCAAGGTCCGCAGTGAGACTTGTCCTCGTGTCAGCTGCTCTCCCTCGGCTGATGCGGTCTCTGCTGGCTGTGCTTTCCCAGCAGCAGGTCATCCCTGGGACTCCGCACTTCCACAGCAAAACAAGGAAACAATTGGGTGTTTCTTCCTTGAGTGGGAGAAAATGGATATGCCAAAAATGGAGCTAGGCAGATGGGAAAATGTGGATCCGAAGTGAGGCTCACTGGCACAGAAGTCTTCCAGCATGTTGGAAATTTCTGTGTCAGATGACTGGGAGAACAAGTTATAGATAAGGGACGTGTGCAGACGTCTGTACCAAGGGACACACGCGATTTCAGGGCGAGTAATGATGCAAATTGTTCTCAGAACAAAGCCAAGACTTCTCCTGGTTAGAGGCAGGAATTTGTTCAGCAGCTCCTTCCATAATGTCTTTGGGCACAAGCAATTTCCTTTGGTTCTTTGCAAGGAGCAGGGTTGGTCTAAATTGGTAAAATTTGCAAAATGCTTTTTCCCAGTGTCTGCACAGTTGCATGTACCATTGCAAGGGCAGGAAAAAAATAAATGCACCTGCTTTCTGGAGCTGATGCAGAGAGATAAGAGATTATTGGTGACATCTGCTGTTCTTTGAACAAAAGAATGAGCACAGTTGCCTTTTAGCACTGACAAGCCTGGCTGCAGAGACTAACATTTGCAACAGCTCAAGCTGGAAGGGGAGTTGAGACAGTGTTGAATAATGGAGTAGGTGTTACATTTCACATAATAATGACCAGATCCTTTCTTCATTTTCCCTTTCTTAGAAATCACTAATATTGAATTTTTTTTTTTTTAATTTTTTTTTTTATCCATAGAATGCCAAATTCTGTCCCAAAGGTGTCTTAACATGGGCACAGAGAGCACTCAGGTGCTTTTCCTACAATACTCAATCCAGTCTTCTGGACACCTTCATGGCCAGAATGAAGAAGAAAACTGTTGCAAAATTGATCAAAACTCAAGTCAAAGTGAAAAGATGAAAGGTGAAATGTGGAAATTAGACAAAACCGGAAAAAGGTGTTTAGAAAGAAAGCTCTCCTGGTAAAAAATACGTGGATTTCTCAAGACAGTGTTGCTAGAGTCCCGATTTCTCTGGAACTAAGCTGTTGGTGTATGTGTTTTCTGAATAACAGCGAGAACACGCGTGAGAACGTGATTGCACTACATTTTTCTCTATTATAAACACTTTAATTTGGGAAAGAGTTACTTTCACCGGAGAATTTCTGGAACTGGGCTCCTAAATTTGGAATAAGATAGGTCTGGGTCATTGTCAGTCCCAGGAAACATTCTGCATGTTCTGAGTTGGAATAATTTTCATTTGGCTTGTTCCCACAATGCAAATACCCACCTGTGCATTGCTGGGAAGGACTTCTTCTGAATTATCTCTTCTTGTGGGTCTAATATTGATTTAATTGTGGGTTTTGGCACTACTTAAAAGCCTGAAGTGTTTCTAATAGATAAAATATGTTGTGTCCTTTATTTGTGTCAGCACTCCCTGGGGAATCTCACTATTCAGAATGTTTTCTTAGAGGTATATGCATACACAAACCCTTGCAGACGTCAATTCAAGCGCTGCACCCAGGGAATAATGACTAACAGACTTCAGACAATGAAGAATCCAATTTAAAATCCAAAACTGGATTATAAAACCCTTTCTTGGTCTTTGTAGATTTCTGTAACAAATGAACTCTCTTTGCTATTTCTAAATATCTAATTATATTCATATTTATGTGGGTTAGTCCCCAAGACCACAAGCAAAGCAGATTGGAAAGAAACTTGCAGAGCTGACATCTCCAATTCTCGTCTGAATTTTGGAATGGTGATGCTTGTAAGAACGAGGACAAACACTTTATAAATGATATCTCAGCTAATTCAAATAATTTATTTGAGAACTATTTGAAGTCCCTGGAGATGTTCTCCTTTTAGGCTAACTGGTCTGGATTGGGGTACTTTACAGAATTATTTCAGAGCATGATTCAGACCATTGGTCCTGGTGTGCTATGGTTGTCCTGTCTTTCAGTTTGCTCCATGAAAGTTTATAGGAAAGGATAAGAGCAATGTATTTCTGTTGTTCCATTTTCGTGGTCATTGTGTTCCCTTAAATCCACTTCTCACCCAAAGCAACATATAACTTTGATTAGATTTTTGGGGTTAATACGTGTTTCTGCTTCCGTCATGTGCCGCTCCATCGTGTATCAAATATGGGCAGTATCTAGTTTAGGTCACTTAAAATTATTACCTCAGCTTGATCACAGATCTTCTTCGTATTAAATGCTTGGACCCCTCAGCTCAGCCTCTTGCGTTAGATTGTTAGCTCAGGGATTCTCACAACTGGACCTTCCTGATGGGTTTTGCCCTACAAAACAGGTGCTTGCAGAAAAGGAAGAGCTCGGTAACTTCGTGTCTCGGAGGTCCCACACTCTGTGTGAGTCTCTCTTTGTGCAATGTGGAGCAGAATTACTGCCTTCCATCCAGCATTAACCTTCTATTTTTATTTAGGTATATTGCATTTTGGCCTTTTATTCATTTATAAAATACATTTTTAAAGGCATGGAGATTTTTCATAATCTCATAACTTTTTTTACTTGAAAGCTTTTACTGGTTAGCAGGCTGCAAATTAAATAAAACTATCAGGAAGTAACAATTTTGCCATAAAACCGTTCCTATAGCTGACCTATAGTTTTATGTTAAAGACATGCAAACAATACAGACGTTAACATTAAAACACACTTCAGCATGATTACCAGCATGGCCACAGAATGGTTGGGCTCTGACAGGTTTAACTTATTAAACTCCAGCTTTATGTTGATAATACAGACTCCCTTCTCTTCCTTTGACTTTGCTGCAGTACCTACCACTCACTTTTGGTTTCTAGCAGAGTGGGAGCTGTCTTGCTCCTCTCCCAGTGCCTCTTCACCTCATCACGCTCTCGTCAGCTGCCCTGGCTAACGTGTGTCATGAATTTAGGGAAGGAATCCAGCTCAGGCATATGGAAGTTTTCAGGGCCTGATGTGGCAGTGTGCAGCTAAGCTGAGATCTGAGGGGTTCACATGCAGCTCCGAATGTCTGACTCTGCTGGAGCAGGATCTCTGCAGTGTGGGAGCTGACCTGTCCCTCCCACCCCCTGTGGAATGGAAAACCAGCTGAGGGGTTTATTTACTGCAGCTGCCAATGAAAGCTGGTTTAAAATCAACATCCAGAGAACAAGCCGTGGGGTTCCAATGCAGGACAGAATTTACCAGAGAGGAGAGTATTGCTCTTGGACTGGGAAAACAACCATTCTGTTTAGCAAAAGATTCTGAGGTTTTGAAGTGTATTTATTTTCCAATAGGAAATGACAGCAAGGCCTTTTAAAATTTCCTGAGACAGGTCGATAGATACAGGCCCCAGAGCAGAGAACAGGCTGTGTATTTTACCAGGGACAGGACAATGGGAGATTTAGTCCCATGTAGTGTTATTTCAGCTTTGGGATTGCAGCTTCTTCAGTTATCTCCATATCTGACACAAAGCAACTTTTTTTTTTTTCCCCCCAAACTGTCATATTTCTTCAAAATCTTCTAGTTCTTGTAAAAGGTTTCATGGGAAACCAGCTCTGCCTTATATTCAGTGACCCAGAGAGGTTGCTGTAGATACACACCTCGTCAAACAAATATGGCAATTCAGATGGCTTGGGACATGGAGGAGACAAACAGAAATGGTGAGAAACAGAAATCCCCAAGTCCCCCAGCGCTGGCTTAAGATTTGTGAAAACAGCATCTTTGGATTTTAGAATGTTTCTCCACTGCTTCTCTAAGGAACCTTGGACCACTGAGTGAATTTATGGCCATATTTGTTTTCCCTATATTATTTCTGTGCACTGTTTTTTCCTCTGTAGAGGTGTGTTACTGCTTTTTGCACGGAGCTGAGTTTCCTGTAAGAACAATCTTGCTTTAGCCATGTTCTCCTACATTCCCCTTTATTACCTTTTTAAAAACTTTTTGAATTCCTTCTGTCCCTTTTGACTCATCTGGTTCATTTTCAAGGCATCCTGTTTATTTTTCCAGCTATTTGTTTTTAATATGTGTTATCTGACCTTTTCTGTCTGCTCTTTTGGGGATGTATACAAAGCTCTTCCTTTATTTGCATTTGCTTTTCCTTCTGCCCTCTACGGTACCTAATGCTCATCAGTGGAACTCAAGAACAGGAAATGGGAATAGACATCCACAAGCCCACAGAAGCTGATACATAACACGCAAAGTTCATTTTCGTTGTGCAGGTGTGGAACGCTTCGAGTCACCAAGATGAGATGTGTAGAAATCCAGGGGCTCGTGTTCTATCCCAGGAGCTCCCTGACACAGTTCTGGGCACAGACTGCAGCTCTGGGAAAGTTGTTTGAAAGCTGCATCCTCCCCTTTGGTTTCCTTGGGCACGAGAGCCATCAACGAGGGTGGAAACAAAGCAGGATAAGCAATACCTTATCTGGGAGAAAGGTCTGCAGGGGCTTATTGTGAATGGAAATAGGATCACTTCAGCAATGTAGTTGTGAAGAAAACCAGGGAACTTTTCTTCCTGGGAGCATTTTTCCATGGTTATGGAGATTGCCTCTTTGGCCAGTTTCCTTTTGACATGCTCCCTTTTGAGAGAAAGCTGCAGAGAATCTGACAATGCCTCTGGGTAATTGTTGTTTGGCAGTGATGTTCATCCGAGGTGGCTGCTTCCAGAAAAATCAGTATCCAGACATGGCAAGAGCTGGCAGACATCTTTGTCAGGGAGAAGCACAGAGCACAAAGGCGGATTTATCACAAAAATCAATGCCACGAGCTTTTGGGCTGCCACCATTTGCTCATCACGGCTACAAAAGCCACAGCCATCTCCAGAGTTACTGTTACGGAGCTGTACTGGCACCTGACATTATCCTAAGGGAGGAATTTTACAGGCTGCAATTCACAATAGATCTTGCTGCTTGCAGGAAGCATTGGCTTCATTTAATGAAGATGCAAGGCACCTTTTGCTCCCAAAAGGAACAAAGAGCTGAGCTGTCAGCAGCTTTACCCTGGCCTGGTCCACCTAGAAGATGAGTTGTTAATGAGAAGAGCTTGTATTTTGGCAGACAGACGGTCACCAGGCCTGGAGCAATCTTCAGAGATGTTCTTTGTTATCCTGATTTGCTTCTCGCATTTCTGATTCTTCCACTACAGCTACTGCTGTGTGTGTAGGTTTGTGTGCTCTCTTGTGATTTGGAGGAATCTCTCCTCAGGCACTGCAATGGATCTGCTGTTCTGGGAGTGGTAATCTTATAGCAGGCCTAAAGAAGCCAAAGGGGAAAATGTTATTTTCCAAAAAGCTTCCTGTAGCTCCAGTCTGTTCCCAGCAGACTTTGATCTTCTGCCCTTTGTTTCACAGCTCTCTGTGATGATGCACTATTCAGTTAAGGAACACAGTCCTTTCCCTCAAACTTTGGGCAAATCTAGAGCAGGGCTTGGTGCTGAAATCTGAATCATGGGCACATGAAAATGGATTGAAACTGCATCAGGGGAAGTTCAGGCTGGACATTAGGAAGAGGTTCTTCATGGAGCAGGTGGTTGCTCTCTGATGAACACCCTTATTCACGTGGTTTCGTTGTAGGTAGCTCTATGAGGAGCAGGGGGTCAAACACGGCGATCTTTATGGCTCCCCTCCTACTGCAGAGACTCCTGTGGTCCTGTATTTATGTGCTGGTATGACCATGGCACTAAAGGGGAGAGCAGGGAGTGATGTTCATGAGCAGATTGGCAGTATTTGCCGTGTGTGTGACAATTCTTTAGGCAGAAGACTCAGGAGACTCATCTGTGTTGATTCTGGCCCAAATCCACATGCCAAAACATTTCTGTGAAGGGAGCACACCCTTTTTAAAACATGTATGTTATGAACAGTGTTTGCTTTTAAAAGGCAGAGCACAATGGGAGGCAGCCGGTCCTGGTGGCTTGCGTTGTGTTGAAGGTCTGGTGGAAGGGAGGTCTGGGACACTCTGTGAGTGCAGGAGAACAGATTGTGCCCTTTAACAGGAGTTCACAGTATTGCACTTCTCTTCCCCACCCCTTCCCTCTCGTTTCTGCTATTCCTCTAGAAGGAAGGGGAGAGAGAGCACAGCCAGGCCAGGACTCCTCTCCACAAGGTGAGGTCTTTGTCTCAGCGAGAGGAAGCCTCAAAGTATCCCGGTGACCGTGGCCTTTTTCTTTCCATGTTGTTTCTTCTTTTGATTTGCTTTGATTGTGGGAAGGCTACAGGAAAGGAGTAGTGAGAGTGGCTCGTTGTTATTTCAGCTGGGGGAAGAAGATACCTAAGAAAATGATTTGGAAAGTGAAGTTCTGTAAATTCACATTGTAATCCTTTTAAGTATGTGAAATATTTTTGCTAGAATGGTTTTGTTTGCATTCCCTACTTCAGCTGTTTCAATATGGAAGAGCACCGTAGAGTCTGCATCAATTGTGACTGAGATTTCACGTCTCACCTTCCTGATTTGCTGCTCCTGGCCCTTCTTTTTTTTCTTTTATGTGATTTCAGCTCCACATGGCTGTATCAGGGTCTCTGAGTTTTGACTTCTAATCTTTTTTTAAAAACTGTAATGCCCTGATTGGTGACCTTTCACCTCCAGGTTTAAAGGTCCAACCCGCTTTAGCTGGAAGTGACTGCGGTATTTAACAGCACTTCAATCTCAGATTAATATTATAACACTATTTCTATAGCTAATATTTATGTTTCAGCCCTGAAACTGAAGCATTTGTGATTTTTTTTTTTTTTTTGCCATACGTCTTTTAATGAAGTCTTATTATTTCGGGAGGAAATCAGATTTTTTTTGTAAGAAAGCATTATTTGGTTCAACATGCTTTTTTTTCCCCACTGAAGAACTGTGTTACTGGAAGCTCTGTGAGGAGCCATGACCCTTCCATCCCTGCCACTGTCATCCGGCCCTCCACAAGGGAAGCCAGGAACAAAGGCGCTTGGGGGGTGTCTGTTCATCTCCTCTGGTCCAGCCACTCTGGAAGGTTGCAGTGCAGGAAGCACAGCTACTTCTAAGAGGAATCTCTGTTCTTGTCAAATCTCCTTAAGGAGGTTTTTGAGATTGGGAAAAAAATATCCCACAATGGCACCTGGCTACAAATCTATATGAATGGTTTATTACCATGGTGATGAGTTGGCTGTAGTTACTGACTGGATTTTTAATTACTGGACAAATTCTTTGCCTGTGTGTGCTCTTTCCTTTCGCTAATTTCCAGGGCTGGGCACTGATATAAATAAGATGATGTTGCCATTAATGTGGTACTGATTTCCATCCTGGGCTAACATGTTTCTCTAGTGAACACTTCCTGTCACTGAAACTTCAGACATTCCTAAGGAAATGTGTGGCATGTGTGAGAAATGAGTACAGCTGATTGGGAGAAAACTCTGTGCTAAACATTTCCTTTGGACCTGCTTAATTTTTGCCTGGTTTCTTCTCCAAATCTCTCCCCTTGCACAGAGTAACACAGGCTGTTCACTAATGTGAAGAGAGAAACAAGTGAAACTGTGTTCTGAGAGCTTTTCTGCCTGCACCTGAGACCTTGTGCTGGTTCCTTACAGAACAGAATGGACTTGCCTAGGTTGGAAAAGACCTTTTAGGTCACTGAGTCCAACCATAACTGCCAAGTTCACCGCTTGAAACTATTTTTCTACCACATCTACACATTTTGTGCCACACCTACACAGCTTTTAAACGCCTCCAGTGATGGTCACTTGACCACTTCTAGTCAACTGGGACCTCCCCAGGTAGCCAGGACTGCTGATAAATGATTGTGAGTGGCTCTGTGAACATTCCTGCCAGCTCCCAAACTCCTCTTGGGTGGATCCCATCCAGCCTTGTGTGTGTTTAAGTGACGTAGAAGTTTGCTGAGAATGGAAAGGTGCAACAGAAGATTGAAGTGAACAGGTAGGAATTGCTCCACCTGAGTATCTGATCAATGGTTATTGCTGGGTTTCTCAAAAACGGAGGGAAGATATACTAACTGCTGAGGATGAGCTGATGATCTCACATAGCAAAAATAAATTTCAACACAGGAAATGTTGCCATGCACTGCTTTTTTTCCTCTTAAAAAGATCGAAGTTTGTTGGCAGAGTGTTTTAAGATACTTGTCAGGATTAATATTCTACACTAGTTGAGGGAGCTTGACAAAACACAGCTCGTGCTTGTGTGAGGGGCTGTGTGGGGCTCTTTCTGGCTGGAGTCAAGCCATGGCATCATCCAAAACATTTTTTGACAAAATGTACTTTATCTATTAAGGGGATGTAGCAGAATTGTCAGTAATGGCTCATGAGAGATGGCAATGTGGAAAGTTTTAAGAGCCTGGCTATTAAAACAAGGACCAGACAACTTAGTGCCGTGACAATCGATTTGACTCTGAGTGGGTAGTGTGATCTTCTAATGGGAATTTAATCATATACCTTCTAGAAATAATGGGAATCCAGAGATGATTAAGGAAGAGATGAGAAAGAAAAAGCATTTTGGAGAAATTTCCTCACAGAGAGAATGATTCATTTTGGACTGTGCTGTCAAAAGGCAGCTATGGAAACTGCAGCTGTGGATGTATTAAATAGGAGTCAGGCAGGTGCTTACTGGAAAAAATGTTATGGATGGAAACAAGCACCAGGAGGAGTGGGAGGAATCTGCAGAACCAGCTTCCGTTTTTTAGTTACAGCAGAATAAATGTGTTATTCTGCATTTGCAATGCAGATACACAACAGTTCTCAGTCTGAGCAGATGCTTGGCGGCCGTGGATTTTCATGAGCACTTGTCCAAGGGGCCATTCTCACCTTCTGCTGACATTTTTTAAAAGGAAGAAGCACATTAAATGCCAGGATGAAGGGAAGAGTTTCAGGGTGGAAAAGGTTGAGTAATGGTGATGTAATAGAAAGCAAAATTTGGCCCACATTAGTTTCCTCCAAGAGGACAGTTTTTTCCATTAGTGCTCCTAGCACGGAAGAGCATCTCTGACGTGAGACAGGGTATCAAAAGTTTAGCCCTGCAGAGAAAGACTATGAGAGCTGGAGATGTTTATTAGATGCTGGGGAGGAACACAGGAAACAACAAAGATGATTTTGAACATTTTAGGAAGAGGAGCTGAGAAGGTTCAAAAAGTTGCAGGCTGTTACTGATGCTGTTTTGACTTGAAAAGGAGAGTCTGGTGTTCTCCGTAGTGAAACTGAACGAGAAACTTCCGAGAATGCTCCTTACCCAAACCTGCTTGTTATCCTTAGCTCTCACACTTCCTTTTGCTTCTCTGTCCTGGCCTCTTGGATTCAGATTTCATATAGCTGCAGATGCTGCCACTGGTTCCTCTGAAGTCACTCCTATTTATGCCAGAATTTGCAGAGAAGGAAAAGTACTGATCATGAGGAGAGACAACATGAAATTGTAAACCTCTGGAGGTACTGAGTCTGTCTCTGCTTTCTTTCCTGCTTCTCAGGTGTGAGTCCATTGGTTCGGGGATAGGTCTGGATGCCTCTGGGTCATAATTTGAAAACAGTTTCCAGTTTATCTCAGTGCAGTCCATTTCACCCCAGTTTCTCTGTGTTGTCCCACTGCCCTGCCTGAACAACACCAGCGCACAGATAGCTCCAAAATACAGCTGTGAAAACAAAAGCCTCAAGGTTATTTCAGAAGAGCAGGAACCAGACCCTCAGCTGGTTCCAAAAAGCACAGATCACTGCTCTGGAGAGACACCAATTTTACACTGAATGAAGATTTCTTCTGAGATTTTTTTGCAAATGGCACAGGGAGAGAGTTGCTGGAGAGGGCTGAGGAGAAAAACATCCTATTTTCCTTTGGGAGAATTGAAGACTTGCTGACTCAAATGCCAACCATCGGTTCATTATCTCCTGAATCCTGAGGATACAACTTGCTAGGTAAAAACCGCATCTGTTCTTCAGCTCAGTTCCACCCCTTTGAAGGCATGTCCAAACTACCTTCCTAAATGTTTCCATAAAATTAGGCTTGGTTACATATGTTTCATTGTGTGTTGCATGTTTCCATGGCACACTGATTTGCCAGATAAAGCAATCTGCAGTGTATTTAGTCTATCTTAAAGCCTTTTAAATGTCTCCTCTAAGCTTGAAATTCTCTCATTCAGGCATCCAGTGCTGTTGAAGCCCCTGTGCCAATAATTCTTAATGACGTGTGTGTCTAGCCAAAGTAATTCTCCTCATTCAATCTGCACTTTCCCAAGTCAATCCTTTCAGCATTGTGACTGTAGCCATTTATTTTGCATTCTGAGACGTGCAGCTCTTAAACAAAATAGTCTTGATTTTACAGGCGAAAAGGTGTCTTATAATGAAGGACAACCAAACTTAAAGTTTATTTTGGAAACCAGGGACGGTTGATATTTGCTTGCTTGCTCTCCTGGGCTCAAAGCTGACTCCAGTCTGTGTACACAAAGTCTTCCCTCAGTGTTTGACAAAGACAAAAGCAGAGCCATTTCTCACTTGGCAGTGTGTTTCCTCCCTGCTCCTGTTCAAAGAGCCTGCTGGACTGAGCCTTGTGTCTTATGCTGTTTCCCGTGCCTAGGAGCTGATACCTGCAGTGACCAACAGAAACTCTGCTGTTCAAACCTGGACTCCTGATTCGTACAAGCAGCATATTTAGGGCGTCCTGATGGAAAGAAAGAGGCTCTGTAGTGCTTAATGGCCAACCTCGGCCATCTAGGAGATCTCGGTGATGGGCTCAGGAGGGAAATTTTGCAGCCACTGTGAAGAGGATGGCAACAATTTGGGACTTTGGAAGGAGCTGAGGTGAAGATGGCTGGGTGGGAAATGGGAGTTCTCATCAGAGCAAACCAGAATGGGCACACATGTGGTTTTTATCTTCAGGAACCATTACGACTTACATGCCCATTTTGTCCTGAAAACAAGAAGCTTTTGATCCTTGCATGAGGAAGATTTATGTGAACTCGAGAGGTTTTACTTTGGTCACTGTGAAAAAAAAAGAATTTATAAGCCTCCTTCATTTCATTCATTTATTTTTGCCTGTTCTTCAATACCCGTTGAAGGAACAGATACATTTAAGGATGTTTATTTTAAGTTGGTACTCTGGATTGAAAAGCTTTTCCATCTGTTTCTGCCCTGCATTTGATATAACATTTTGCAGATGGCAGCATTTATCAGAATCCCACTGCAGACTACTTACTGGCTTTGTGCCTTCAGAAATGGGCTGTGTTCATCACCACTGTAACTTCCCTGAAATTGGTGGAATGACACCATGGATAAATCCACCATCACCAGTGCTTCCTGAAGTATCATCATGTGCTCGGGGCTCAATGGCTGTGTCTTGGCTGACTTGTTTAATGTAAATACATTGAGTTATAGGTCGTTTTCATGATTACTGAAGATTACTGGCTTGCTTTATGAATCTCTTGGTTCTGATTTTTCCAGTTCATGAATGATTTAGGGAACAGCTTTCAAGTATGCCATCTCAAATAGCAGCCACAGATTTGGATATCCAAGCTATTTAAGCAGGCAGAAATAGGGAAGGCGCCTGTTGTCTTGATTGAATCCAAGGAATGGTCAATTTGGCCGGTCTTTCTTTCTTTCTTTCTTTCACACATTCCACAAAGTGTAACAGCTCTGCCGTGTTGTTACTCCCCACTCCTCCTGTCCTGATTTTGTCAACGTTCTCCCAAATCATGTGTTGCATAAGTCCCTTTGATCCTAAATGCTGCCCCTTGCCTTGGTGAATTCCATGGAACTTCTGGAGCCTGGGCCCAAGCGTTACTGAGCTCCATGTTCAGGTTTCAGGATCAGTTCCCTTTGGAATGAATGTTTTTCATTTCACTGTAAGGTTATTTTTTCTGTAATATTTACCTACAGAAAGGTGCAGAGTGAACAGCTAGGAGTGACATAGGTCATGAGGGAAGGAACATTTCCATGCTTTTTTAGCTTTCTGGAAAAAAATATTTTTGTGATCAAGCCTTTCATACCTACCTTCAGCCAAAATGTCATTTGCTTTGGAAAGTGTGAAGAAAATTGGTTAAGAACCCACATTAGTTAAGGGAGGCTGGAAGAAAAACGAAATTCAGCTTTTTAAAGTAATTTTCCACCCTGCCCTATTATATGGCAGGAGTGGTCAGGAGTGAAGGAGAATTCCCTGTTAGAAGTGTTTGCCACAGCAGAGCTGAGAGCACTGTTTGTTCAGTGCTGCTGTGGAAATCCCAGTTCCTGTCACGCTGAAGATTTACGTGAAATGACAAAATGAAGATTTAACTCTCTCTTTTCCATGGCTTTTTCTCTCCTTTCCTTCATTTCCATTATGCTTTGACAATATTTGGGAAAGCACCTTTTTCTTACATTTGATGATTTGATGCTAAGGCCCTTGGTACATCATTGATACAAATTCCCTCACGATTTCAGCAAACACTGTCAATAATTAGTCTGGCCAGCACGTCCCTTTGTGTGAGTTAGAGGAGAGCCTCTGTGGTTCTAGCTGTGACCCACTGCAGTGAAAAGAGAATTTCTTCTAAACAGTGCCTACCCAGGAGCTAATGCTCTGTGCTCAGAGCTGTGGGCTAGGAATGAACGCGACCCTGAGCGATGTCGGTGTCACAGCAGAGCCCGAGAGCCTTCTCAGTGGTTAAACACATCTGAGGCATCAAGATGGAAAAATACTTCCGAGATTTTGTAAGCTGGAGGAAAAGTTCCAACAATTTAGCGAAATTAATGCTGAGCTCTTCTGACTCATGGCACTAAAAAGCTGCTCCAGTCTCGCTGCTGAATCGATTAGCTCAGCCAGCACCTTTCCCATCAAAGTAACACCTTCCCTTCTTGCTCAGTTTTAAGACCCGATTCAATAACTTCCATGACCAAAATACCCAAAGCTGTGTTCCCTTCTGTACCCAAAGGTCGTTTGCATGTTTCACCTTGCCCTACTTGCACACCTACGTGTTTAAATTCCCTTCAAACCAGAGTCTGGAGCCTGTGCTGAAAATCCAAGTCCTTGCAATCAAAGCAGCTCAGTTAATATTTGTAGTCCTCCAGAAGAAATACAGTCCGGGGATGTTTGGCTGGGATAATTCTCAGGGTCAAACTGATGCTGCAGTGGAGGGGATCAGTTTGTTTAACACAGCCAGGGGAGCTGGTCTGGTGACTGGAAGAACTGCACAAGCCTGCAGTCTCAGAAGTGCGGCTGCAGAGGCTGGACCAAGGTACACTGGGGTCTGAACACACAGCCAGGCCTGGATCCCCTCGGGATGTGCTTCACCTCTTATTCTAAAAGTAGCATTGTGCCTGCAACCTTCACACCCACATGGGCTCTTAGTTTGGTCACCAAAGTTGTCTGTAGGTCTCTTGGGTATGTCCTTGATTCCAGCAGAATTTTCTCTGTGTGGGTAGCTCCGTTAGCAATTTTTTGGCATTGTAATCACTGCATCTATCTTATTTTTAATTTTTTTTTATGATTAATTAGTCAATTATGTGAAATTAGCTTTTGTAATTAAAGCATAATTTAGAAAAAAACATTGAGCAGATAATGCATATTTGTCATTGAATTACTTATAACTCAGGCTGTTTCATAGTGAGGTGTTTCTAGTACTGTCTTTGCTGCTGGATGAAAAACACTGATTAAAAACCCACCCTAATACAGTGCTGGGAGGGGCTCAGTCTTGTCCTTCAATAGTTACAAGGAAATGGACTTAGATTTGCAATTTATGCTGGAAATAAAGAGCATTTGGGCTTTGGGAGGTTGATGCAGCTTTGAGGCGAACTTTCGTTATGTGGAGTTGAAAGGGCAGTGGATGTAACTGGGTGTTATTTAAACTGTCACATAAAGTGGAATCTAAAATATGGTACCTTTAAAGTTGTTTCTGTGGTGGAAAGGGAAGGACGAATCATTTATTGCCTGTGTAATTGTTTGGTTATCCATCAGTTTGCTGCAAACTGTACGTGTGTACTTTTCAAAGTGCTTTGGTGTAGACAGACACAGACCTTTGCTCCTGAGGAATTCAGTGATTTGCCCCATGGGAATGGCTGGGCTTCACTTAATGACACTGATGGGTCAATTCTCTGCCAGAGCCAACAACTCATCTTCATCATCTTCTCAACTTCACATCCACTAATGATCAGTCCTCATAATGAAGGCATTTTTCACCCTGCCAGGAGTCACAAGGAGAAAAATTGATTGACAGAGTTATCTGGATTGTAGTAATTAAATCAGGGCAGACAAATCCCTGCTCTCATTATATTTCAGACGTGTCTGAACCATGAAAAACAGAGTTGAAGCTGATTTGCTTCCTGCAGTTCAAAACGTGGCATTAAATGCTGTATATGATATATAGGGTTACAATCCAAGAGTGTGAACAAATTAGAAAAGACACAAGTGGTCTAAATATGGGTGTTGGGTTTAAGCATCTTTAGAGAAATGTGTATATCGAGTGTCTGAAAAAAGCTGTTAACATGTTTCAGGAGATGAACCTGAAAGGATACCAAGCTTCCAAGGTTATCCAGGCTCATTCATGCACTGGAACAGCATTTGTGTGTTCCAGCCAGGTGACAGAGATGCTCCGCAGTGAGACAGAGTGTGTGGAATGAGCAGGGAACAGGATCAGTGCTTGCCCAGTGGAACACAACTGTCTGGGCTCTGAGGTCTCTTGTGTGTAGAGGAGAACGCAGATTTCCACTGCGGAAGCCAGAAAAGGATTTCAAATACTATTGGAATTCTTTTGTTGGTGAATTGCTTGTCGTGCAAGCACTTGCCTTGAAGGAGGATTTGTGTGCAGATGTTCTTTGGATAATGCTGCAATCTCGATTCAAGAGTTGTCCCTTGATTCTTTTTAGAGATTTTTTTCTTCCCTCAGTTTGCTAAGCTGACCCATTTTTCAGAAACTCTAAAATATTGTAGCCACTTTAAACAGAGGACGCTGCATGAACTTGAATTAACATTACCAGCAAATTAAGCTGATTTGATCTAGTTAATATTGGGTATATAAGATGTACTTTTAGAGAGAGGCAGATTAGGGTTTAAAGCAGGAAAATTGAGTAGGGAAATCTGGATTCAGTGGGACAGCTGCTCAGAGAATATAAATTGGTGTAAGTTCACTGAGCTCGGTTTAAAGCACTGAGTTGCATGTATGGGGTATTTGGCCCATCTGTGATATATTTTAAAACAAAGCTTATAATTCAGAAATGGCGATGACAACTTATGCCTCTTTTGGCCTAGAATTCAGACAAGAATGCGTTAAGCAGAAAATCCTTTCAGAAAGAGTGAAGGCTTTGGGAACATAATGCCCATTCCCTTCACATGGCTGCTTTTGTGAGTCCTTCCATGGGTCCTTCCAGTTGAACATCATGAATGGTACAAATCTTCAGCTGGAATCAGCTACCAAAGCATGGAAATGCTTTTCCTCTGGTTCTACGTGTGTTTGGGTCTGTAGAAATGCTCATGACGTTCTGGATCTCAGCAGATGCTGTCAGCATTAGGGAAAGGTTTTAAATTTATTTCTATGTAATAGAATGTTTTTCAAGACTCCGATCGCTCCTGACGTCCACATTTGATAACACAGGGCACTGTGTCACAGGACATTATGCAGGACACTCAGATTTAAAACCATTCACGGTTTGGGATAAGATTCCACTGCTCCTTCTTTCTCATACGCGATTTTGCCTGTGAACTTGGATCCGAACTGACAGAAGTTCTTTTCTAAACCTCTCCAAGCAGAGCGTTAAGTTATAGGGCAGTGTGCTGGGAACCAGGAGACAGGTCTAACTCTCGGTCACTGAAATTGAGGATGAGCCAATGACCACAGGAGGCCAGGAGAAGAACAATTAAATTCTCATCTAGTGCCCTCCAACATAACTGAGAAAATGACTTCTAGACCTCCCTTAGCAATTTTTTTTTTTTCACAAAGAATGATGAACTGTCAAGAAACAAAGCTGCATGTTCAGACAGCGCCTTCATGGTGTTTCATGTATACAGAGAAAAACATTTCCACAAGGAAGGTGGGAAGTAGCATGGGAACCTTGGTTTAATCCTGTTTCTGATGCTGGCCCTTGTCGAAGAGCTTGTCTGTTTGAATTCTTTTTGTATAAAAACAGATATAAACATTTATTATCTGCCTGATAGTGTAGGTGTTGGGTGAGCCTGAGATTGAGGGGGGATTATGTGAGGGTGACCTGCCTGAGTTACCCAAGGGTTTGGTACTTTGGTACCAAAGGGGTTCTTTCTTCTTATGCTCCCTGTCAAAATATTCCAACTTCAGTTCAAACTGAGCCAAGGGTAAATATCTGGAAAAGCTAATGCTACTGTGGAAGCTCTAATTTCCATCTTGAACAGGTTGAGCATCTTAGGAATGACAGCTGGCATGTCATGACAGTTTCTGTTGATGAGTCCGTCTTCTAAGAGCCTCATTAGAGTTTTCACTCACATCCAAAAGGATTCTGGGAAAGAATTGTTCTGACATAGTCTAAGAGATGTGCACATTGCGATACTAAATTGACTTTGACCTGTCAATGTCTGCACAGGGCAAATTACCGGCTCTTGGCATGTTACTTGACATGCTTCCTTACTGTACGAGGATTGCTATTAAAAACTCTCTGGTTTTTGTATCAAAAGGGGTTTAGGATTATCCTTTTTAGAGCTATGCTGTGGTGTAGACTTGTAAAATGCTGTTGTTGAGACCAGATTTCACACTGGGGTCAGAAAATTTGTTCGTGTCAAAGTCACCGTGAGCATCATTATGAACGTCTGGGGCCAAACACAGGAGCTGGTCCATGATAAAAATGGGCAGTGAGGGCACAAAGGGTGCATGTGTAGCTGGGCTGAACAGTGGAGACAGTTCTTTTATTGGAGAAAAACTACCACAGTTCATTTACTGACTGGGAGACTGTTGTTGCAAATCAATTATTGAAGTGTTTTTCCTCTGAATACATTTTCTTTCCATTTTTTGGATGATGTTTGTCCCAGGTGTACACACTTTCATGAGCTGGGATCACTTGGCCTTCAAATGGCTGAGCAGACAAGCTGAAATAGTGACCTGTCAGTGTGCCTTTTGAAAATAAGGACAAAGGGCAATTTGTTAGATACAGGATTTGTTACAAATTAGATATTTAATTCTAATAACATGTCTGCAAAGCAGTAAAGTTTAAAAGAAATAAAAAGGAAAAGTAATTGTGAATGTGTCTGTCATCATAAGGACCCACAATTTACTTATGAGATATAGCAAGTAGAAAGTGGGTTTAAGAAATGTTCCTGTTTCCAAGCAGGCCCCTAAAAGGCCTGGGATCTGCTGCCTCCTGTTTGGTTTCCATTCAGCTGAGGTGCTTGGAGTACTTGACCTTCTCCACTCAGTAGAACCCGATTCATTCTTTTTCCTCACTGACTTTCTCTGCTTCTTCCCTGCCCAGTTCAAAAGGTCACCTACAGCTACGCCCTTTGTCACAACAACTGAAGAGTAACCAAATCATGGGAAGCAGTAAAGTCAAAAGATTTTTGTTGTACACTGACTTCCCACGTGAAGCAGTGCTGGGAGGGAGGGATGGGTACTGGAGGTGCAGAGAGTGAGATGAGACTTTGAAGCACTTTCTATAAATCCTAATGTTGTTCCATAATGGAACAATAAACGGGTCAGGAGAAAAAACTTCCAGAATGTTCGTATGGAAAAGAAACAAATGAAATCTGGATGTCTCCGGGTCCGTCCCCACAGCTCCTGCTGCTGCCTTCCCCTCTCCTGCCCCAGGGCCACACTGCCTGCCTTGCTTTGTTGTTGCAACATGAAGAGGAGTGAGGGGACAATGCTGCGAGATGAGAGGCGGCATGTGGCTTCCTCACAGCCCTCTACATTTCAGAAAGGAATCTCTCATTTGATGAAGATCCTTTTTTCTGTTTAGTCATAAACAGATGAATCCCATAATAGCCTCTGTTTCCTCTACTACAGGAGGTCTGTATGATTAATAAGATCTCCCTGTAGTGAATGCCAAGCCAAACAGATGAATGCAAGGCGCATCTGCTGTAGATTAAACATTTGGAAAAAACATTTTATAAATATTTTTTTCCACAACAACTTATCCATATGGCAGTTAACTAGGGTATATATTTAAAACCTTGCATGTACAGTATATCGCCATGCATATGTATTTAATATACTTATTAAATAAGTACTTATGTTGTCACTCAACAGATAGCTTTTTGATATGACTTTTAATCTCTTCGAGATGTCAAATCAGACTGTTTGAAAGGACCACATGTGCCCTATCAAGCAAAACATGGGAAGACACTGCTTCTGAGTGGGTGGGTTAGTGGGAAGCAAATCTTTTATTTCATTATTTCTCAGAAACAAGATGTGTAAGATAATTACCTGGTTAGGATGAGGTAAGTGTAAAATAACATACACTGAATATGGCTAGAGAGATAAGGTTGTCCTGGGTACTATGAAAACAGATCCTGAGGAAACAGGGAGGTTAAACTAATTGGAAATTTCTTAGCTGGAAATCCTAACGTTTAAATTTAGCTTTACTGACTTCAAAACATCGGAATTATATCTCATTATAATTAATATTTTGGACTTCCTAATCTAACCAGAAGGGATTAAAGGGCTTCACAGAAATAAGAAATTTTTTTTGTTTTCCTAATCCTTATTGTATAATGGGGGGCTCTTTTTTAATTTCTATATCTCTGTGTCTGCCTTAGAGGACTGGACCATAATTCTGGATTGATAAAGAATGAAGCTGGACAATTTATCCCAAACTAAAACCAAATTCAGCAAGTAAACATTGTCCAGAGCAGCTATTGATACTTCCTCATGAGTCAGTCTTGTCTTTTAGTATGTTCTAGTAAGACTTAGCAATATTATTGTGGGCAGATTTTCTGGTAGACTGGGATTTTTTGGTTTATTTGTCATGAAACCAAAGCTCCCGATATGTGATTCCGAGAACCTAATTCCTGAAATGTTTTCTGTGACTTTTCTAAAGTGGCCTTCCAGTCCAGCAGCCAGAAAGGGCAAAATCAGCATTTCAAGGTTCCATATGTGCTTGCTTGTTGTGTTGTCAAGGATCAAGACCTGGTTTGCGTGTGTGCCTGGAAAACTGGGGCACTTCTCTGAGGAGAGGGCTCTCTGAACCTGACATGTGCTCTAGGAATGGCCAGTGCTTGTCAGCTCATGTCTGTCTGGGCTCAGAGAACGTGGATTTCCAGACCTTACAGCACGATATTTGCAAGCAGACATGACGTTTCCCCACGTGCTTTTACACAGATTGCAGAACAGAGGAAAATAATTGCCTGGCTTTGCTTGTATCACACACCATTAGGTGCTCTGCCGACTCAGACAAGAAAGACAAAATGCGCCTCGTGTTCAAGAAACTTTTAATATTTATGTTCATTACAGCTTCAAGACTTTGCTACCTAAATGGTTTGTTTTCTGACGTTCTTGCCACGATTTTCCATGTTTCTCTGAGTGTCCTGAGGGCAGGTGGGGAGCATGGAGGTGGGAAGTTCCCTCACTTTTGAAATAGTGGCTTGATGACTCATGTCTCATTCTGCTTGAGAGGCTCATTTCTTGATGTCCTTGCTTTGCTCCTGAACTGAAAAATGCTACTTCACTGTTTTAAAAAAAAAAAAAAAAAAATTATTTTAATCAAAATGCCTGTGGGGTCTTGGAAAAATCACTGAACAAAATTTTCGCAAACTTTGTAGAAACGGTAGGAAATTGGTGGATTTGATCTGGAAAATCTTAGAGTGGTCCTTTTTGCATCAGGGTTAAAAAAACCCTGCAGTATGTGAAGCTTTTCGGAGCACATCCAATTTCCAGAAGCATCTCTCTTCAGAGCCCTGATGTGAGTCCTCAGTAGATGTTTGTGATGTTCACAGCAGGTTTTTTCCTACATATGTCAGAACCATACCTTAAATTAGTTTTCAAGTAGATTTAGTTAAATGAGTTTAAAGAAAGCCACCCTTACTGTGCTTTAGCAAAGGATTATTTTAGACTGGCTTTGATTTGTTCCCAATGAATTGCATTTAAATTGATATAATCTAAGTTTATATTGATTTAATGGTGTCTCATAGCTCCTTTCTACTGGTTTAGCAGAACTGATTCATTTAAGCCCTCCTGAATTCTGGATTCCAGAAATGGGTACCTGAGCTTTTCCAGCGTTGCTGTGGGGCTGCAGCACCTGGAGGGCTCCGTGCTGGAGAATTCACCCAGCACGCCAGAGACAGTCAATGATGCAAACACCTCCAGCTCTGGCTCAGTGTTCTGGGTATGAACCTCCCCTGCACGTGGGCAGAGAGTCCATCCAGGCAGGGAGTTGGGATAATTTCCCAGATGCTCCCACAGCATCCTGTAATAATGTGGAAAGATCATTGTGCGGGAAGAAGGTGCCCAGACGGTCCCTGTGGAGGCATCAATAACATCTGTCAAGGATGTGCTGTTCTTAAAAGGCAGAGATGAGTCT
Source organism: Dasyornis broadbenti (assembly GCA_013397935.1). Lineage (NCBI taxonomy): Eukaryota > Metazoa > Chordata > Aves > Passeriformes > Dasyornithidae > Dasyornis > Dasyornis broadbenti. The sequence continues at coordinate 200,494 of VZRN01003130.1, read as the reverse complement.
GCAGGGCTGGTTTGTGTGGGCAGCATGGGATCCAGGGGGATTAGGACTCCTTGCTCTCCTCTGCCAGCCTCTGCCAGTGCCTCCCACGGTCTGACATGATCGTAGGAGAACACAGGGTGCTCAGGATGCCAAAGGAGTATTTCTCTGCGGAATAAAAATAAAATTTAAAAAATCACTTTTTTATTTTTTTACTGAAGAATAGCTTCTTTAAGTGAAAAAGAGAGAGTGAAATGGTTTGAGAGACTGAATCTTTATTTAAAATACGATTTAAAACTGAATCTTAATCCATTATTTTTAGTGGGTTTATCTCAGAGGTGAAATGGAGTTGGGAAGTTGGTTCTCCAGCAATGTCTTCTGAGGTGTGGATTCCCTGGGCAGGGAGGCATTGCCTTATCTCCCTACTGGCACAATCCTGTCTGAGATGCGGCTGCTTTTAATTGTGCAGCACCTTCTTCTCTCACAGCTGGGTTAAGGCTGGTTTTGCCTCTTACTCTGGGCCCTGTAGATCATCACAGGAGTGCCTGGAGGTTGTGAACAGACTTCAGTTCTCCCTTCCTTGCCAAAACGCCAAACCACAGTTACCAGCAGAGATTATAGAAAAAACACTTTTAACAAGAAACTTCCACCCATGAAAAGATATTTTCTAGGAAAATTCTTTCTGTTTCGCTATAAAAATGTTTGCCCTTGGAAATACAAACCCTCTTCATTAAAGACAGTAGTTGGAGAAATCGAAACTGTTCTGCTTGCAGAACTTCTTGTAAAAATTAGTTTTTATTGACAAAAATGAAGAGGAAAAAACCCATGTGTTCACATGATAAACAACTGCTTTCCTGTTCATCTAGAGTTCAAACAACAGTCAGGGTACAGTTTGGCTGCCTATGGCTAAGGGCTTTTAGCTTCTCTACTTTGGCTAAAGATCCACGGCAAACACTTTGCTCTGTCTAAGGTGAGAAGTGCAGTCAGTGAATAAAAAACCGTTTGGGGCTGGGAAAGGGAATGACAAACTTTTATCTGAAAATGTCAGCTTAACTCTCTCTGTAAGATACCCATGGTTCCCAGCCAGTATGTTTTTGTGATTTAGCTACATTTCCTGCCAGATTATTCAGCTAGATACAGATCCCTTGCTCCTGCAGTGTGGAAACCTGAATAATAATTTGAGCTGCAGAAAGCCCTGGTGAATCGCTGGCCTACTTTCCTGTCCCAGGGGAAGGTGCACTTCTCTAATCCAGGAGCCATTGCTTTGGCAGATGGCTCTATTTACTCAATGAGCAGGTCAGGACAAGAGGAAAAATGGAACATAATAATCCAACAGTATTCAATTAAAGGTAGCTCTGTGCAACTGTACCTAAGTCACTGCTGTCGAAGCCTCTGGGGAGTGTGTTCGTTTTTCAGCTTTGTTTCCTAAGGAAATGAGGCTGTCTGCCTGTCTGCCTTTCTGTCTGTCAGCATCTGCCCTCTCCGATTAAATTTATTCATCTGATTGCCATTATCAAGGAAAAATGACCAAAGAGAAGACTTTTCAAACATACGGATTCCAACAGAGTTAACAGAACTTGGCAACTCAGACAGGAGGAGACCCTGAGGGTCTTCATGGAGGGAAAAAGAGACGGAACTGTATCTAACCATGCCCAGAGTCGAGAGCAGGTCAGACCTGTTGACCTCGATAGGCGTATTCTGTCTCACCAGTCTGAACCAGGATGGTCCTGTTTGTCCATCCAAACATCTGGGAAATGCGGGAGCAGCCTGGGGAAATTGTCAAGGATGAGATGGTGGAGACATAACAGAGTAAGGTAAGACAGAAAAACTGTCAGGGAAAAAAAAAAAATTGAAAAACCAACCAAGAAAACATTATGGGTTCCCAAAACATTGAACATTTTGTGTATGAAATTTTATCTCTGTTTTGACTGAAGTCCCAAAACTGCTTTTGGAACCAGATGTAAACATCAGTATTATTATGGCTTTTTTTATTGCTAGGCAAGAAAAATATAATTTGCTTCAGTTTTCCTGGAACTGAAAGAACAGTGAGAGATGGCAGAGCAGGTTCAAGTTCCAGCTGATTATTGGATTCATTAGAAATGGGCTGTCTGAAGCAAACAATACAGGCAGACCCTGGGGGAAGCAGGGTGAGAAGGTTTGGGCGCTTTCCTTTGTATGCTCTCCATCCCCCCAGCAGATTAGATATTTGGAACTCTTTCCAGACATTTTTCATTTTGTTGGTAAATAGACATGCACTTGTTCTGGGATTTCAGTCCCCAACTGTTCACTTTATCCAAGGGAGAAAGGCAGAAACATAAGTGAAGCTCAAAGAATAAAACCTCAGAATGGGCCAGGCCAGTTATTATTACATGATTTCAGGCTTTGAAAGGTCATTTATGTTTTCCAAGTTGGATTTATTTTTTACACTCATTTGTAATATTACCTCGCTGTGTTTCATAATGTCAGGGAAAATGTCTGGTTTCAGGCCTAAAATGTCAAAGCAGCATTTTCAAAATCACTCAGCACTGAGCCAAATGTTTTTCTGCTGGAGTCAGTGGTAACAGTCCCATTTGCCTTAGGAGGCTCTGGATAGGGCTGAATGTTATGGAAATGCACATTTCTTACCATCTTTTTCAGACTGCACTTCTGCATGTTCCCCTTCCTTCTCCTCTTCCATAGGCCTGTTCATATGTGGAATAATTCCTAGTATGAAAGATAAAAGCACAACAGTTAAGAGTCCTGGATTCACTTTCAGTCCTTCCTAATGGCTGTAATGGAATTTAATATGCCTAAGTTTACACCTCGGTGACACATAAAATCCCACCTCAGAGGGCCTCACAGTTCACCAGCACCTGGGAATGACAAAACTGCTGCTTCAGCAAGTGCCAAGTGTCTATAATGGAATAAACTGTTCCTGTAGCGTGGTGAGAGGTATTATAGATGGAGCTGATGCAATGTAGACACAAGTCTCCATCTGTGCCTCCATGTTAGGGAGTTATTCTGGATACACTCACTGCAACAACCAGGATTTATCTAGCAAGGGAAATCAGGGTCTGAAAGGATCTGTTGTGGGTAAAGCCTTCCCAGTGGCTTTGTCATGATGAAAACAAAAAAGGGTGCACAGAATAAATTAATTTGCTGTTCCCAATGACTATGATTCAGAGTGAGGTGGTTTTTTAATGGCTCGTCTCCCAGTCAGCGCACAGTGAAACATCTCTGCTGCGGGAGTAGGTAGGACATGCCCAGTGCCATATTCTTAAGAACAGCTTTGCTTTGCCTGTTCTAGAGATATTTTATGTCTTCAGTTGTACTACCAGATAAAAAAACCTCTTAGCACTCAGATTTTCAAACCCTCTAGACAAGATTAAAAAAATCCAGCATTCCCTTTTTGTTGTCTGCCCTCTCCTGTACCTTGCATTTCTACCACATCAGCTTAGAATTACTTGATAAGAGGAGTGTGCAAGAAATTTGTGCTTCTATGTGGCAAGAATATTTCCTTTGACTTATTTTCAATACCTTGATTTATGAACATTATCATTCTTCCTGAGAGCCTGAGTTACTGCAGAGAATTGCTGTGATAGAACAGGATCAGCCATGGGTGGGTGTTTGGAAGGAGAGAACCATCAGGAATGTTGTTTTTTACCCTGGATAGCCAGGTGGTACTGGCTGAAGCAGCTCAGACACATCATGGGCTCCCAGAGAACCTGATAAATTAGAACTCCTCCTAGAAGACTATTTCTTCTCCTGTTGTAGCTGTACAAATCCCTCTGCCATGCCACGTGGGGGCAGGAAAAGAGAAAAGGTTTGGCCCAGGATGATGAATCAGCAGCAACAAATAAAATTCTGGTCCCAGAGCGCTGATTTTAGTGATGGTGGTTGTTCAGAGAATCTAAAACTGAGGTATCACAAAGCTACGGCCTACAAAGAATGAATATTGATCCCATTAAAACTTCTCTAAGTGCTCCAGTTTACACGGAGAAAACTAAACCTTGTGTGGCAGTGAGTAGTGGCAGGACGTAGCTCTTGAGCAATAAAGCTCAGCAGTACTAACTCCATGATTTGTTTTTGCTGTCAGATGGTGATAATTCCACTGAATTTGGGATTGCAAAGATCTTAGGAAAAGATAGATTGCTCTGCTGTCCTTCACAGCTTCTGACATCCTGCTGCTCTTGGGCAGTGGGAAGCTGAGCTTTATTTAAACACTATTTATAACTTTACTAAAAACAGTCAAATTACTTTTGCTTTTTTTAATCATATAGAACATGGTAAAATCCAATGAAATTCAAGTGAAAAATACCCTTTAATTTCAGTCTGCACAATCAGATGCAATAGTCTGTGTGCAAATGGATTAACATGCCAAAAATATAACTTGAGGCGAGAAGTGTAACTTCCCTCAGTAAATTAACACCAATAATTATAAGCTGTAAACAGTTGCAGATATAATTAAGATTGGAGGCCCAAGGGTTGCACATGCCTTGCTGCAACTGATATCAGACTCTGTGATCTTGATGTTCAAGTCCCCCTCGGAGACAGCAGAGTTATGAACATCCCCCCATGCGGAAATAAAGCATCAACATTTTAGGAGCATTTGCAAAGTTCCTCTCTGCCTCTGTTTTAAAGACAAACTGGGCTCTTTGTCAAAAATTAAAGTAAGAGTTTTCTGATTTTTCCCGGTGCTATTCCATTGTTGTGCCTGCTCTCCTCGCAGCTGATGTGCCAGAATGTCGTGTCAAAACATTATTTTTTAAAGGGTTAAATTAAACAAGTTTTTACAGTCCCCTGCGGGCAGAGAACTGTCACCAAAGAATGGAGGGGATTGCTTTGTTAAATTTGTAAAGAGGGGAATAAGAAGGAGAGGAAGAGGAAAGGGATCCACTGTGTGGAAGGAAAAAAGCAAACCAGGTGCTTGTGTTTGAAATATCCTTTCAGACCTCCAAAGCAATGGGAAGAAGAAAGAAGGAAAAACCCAGCCAGAGTAAGGGTTTCAAGTGAAACTACTTGAGCATTTTTCAGGATGTGAAGATTATTGGTACCTTTAAATGGAATATTCAGAACTTTGCAGAAAAAGAAATTAAAGAAAGCAATTGATTGCTCATCGTCATGGGGAAACAAACGCCAGTCTGTTGGTTAAGAGCTTGTGTTTCAGCAGAGAACTGTTTCGTGTTTTGAGCTAAGGGCTGGACTGTGATAGTGCATTTTGTGGGTATAATTTGCCTTCAGAGTTATAATTTTCAGTGAATTATTTGTATCACCGGAACTCCTTTTGTGGGAGTCCTTGCACAAGTTACAAACTGCCTTACGTTGTACAGAATTTTCCCTTTCTCTAAGAACACCTCTCTGTGGTGTTCGTGCACTCAGAGGACACTGATGCAAAGGCCAGGCTGTTTGGTAGGGGCGAGAATCAGAAATTACTCCTGTTCCAGGGCCAGGATGGCCCTTGTTTCTGCACATAACCCACATATGAGACATTAATTAATAGTCTGACGTTAATTTCATGTGATGAGAGCTGCCCTCTTTGTACCACTGTGTGAGGAAACCCTCAATGGCACTTAAACCAAATGCAATTTAGCTTCACTTAGACATCTGGCAGAGCAGTAAAAAATGGCCTAAGTGTCCATGGGAAAAAAGACTAGGAACATCATTTTATTCTTAAGGTCTGGGAAAGTAAGTCTGTGCAGTTCTGGAACCTGTGAATGGGCCTGGGTGATGCTCAGGTAATACATCAACAACTTAAGTGTTTGCAGCCTTTCAGAGCTTGTAGGATCTGCCTCTCAAGTGTCTCTGACATGGTCCTATCGGGGTGTGCATTTGGTGTAAACGTGCTTTAACTGACGCACTGGAGAATGGACTGATCATACACTGAAGTTTATAAATTCTCCAAGAAAGCAGCTTTTGAAGAGCATTGAAAGTTGTTGCGTCAAGCAAAACAGGGGCAAAGCCTTCAGTTCCTGGCTTAACAAACGAGTGAAAAACAACTGAATCTGGGGAGAATTGCTTGTCTGCTTGTACTGGTCCTCGTGGTTTGTGGGGGGGCCACATCTTAGGAAGTTACTGCTGGTAACGGGCACATGCAAAGAGGAGATTGGAAAAAATGGTGCAATAAGTTTTTCTTGATCCTCCTGAAATATTTTTTGTTTCCGTTAAAAGATACAGAAATGCTCATTTCACTGTTAAGAAGCTGCTTGGCCAGCGAATTATTAGAGAAGGAGTTTTGCTTCAGTGGTTGATTTAAAAAAAAAAAAAATAAGGCATCGTCAACCCACAGCTGTCCTGGAACCCCCTGGATGCTTGGGAAGAGCAGAGTTAGGAGCTGCTCAGCTCTTCCCCAGCTCCACTCTGCTGTTGTCATCCTCACTGTGCCACCTCACTCTCTTTATTGCTGTTCTAGCCGTGCCACCCTCCAGCCCTGCCTGAAGTCACACAAGGTGAAGGCAGCTGAAGTGTTACTCTAACTTGCAGCACCTCCATAAATCTCTTAGTAAAGCACCAGGGTAGTTTTACAAGTGTAATGGCTTTTTATTTTATTACCCAGCATGCGGTACATGAAGCTGTTTTCCCACAATGCATAAATTTAGCGAGGGAGAGAACCCCATCTTCCCCATGGCTCTGCCGGCAGCTGCCTCTCTGGGATTAGGGAGCATTTGGAAGTGCTTCCACTGCCTAAATTCTGAATGACTAGAAAATAGGTTAAAAGTGCCACTTTGTACTGTAGCACTTTACAGAAGTGTGTTTTGTTTGACAGGACTTAAAAAAATCTTTTAATCTCTGTCACTGTGGGTAGGTGGGAAGGCCAAAAAGTCTAAATGTTTTAAAGGAAAATTTTAATTAGTATGCAAATTTGACTTTCTGCGTTAAAATGTCATTTACTAAGTAAATGTTGTTGCACTGGAAGTTCAGATATTTGATTGTTTTCTGTCAAGGTGCCTTTGCAAATTTCCTGAATGTAATAACAGCATTTCAAAAACAAAATGAAATTCTTCTTTTGTTGCAATGCACTGGGTCTGCTCCACCAAAGGCTGTGTGACTGGAATATCTTAAATCAGCCACCAGCTTATAGGGCTGTTTTCCCTTCCCCCAGTTTGCAAATTTTGTTCTCCTCTCGGTGCCTGCAGAGGTTTCCTGAAACAAGGGAGACGAGAAATATACCCCTACATGCCATAAATTTAAATCATTGAAGCGTAGCAACAAAATGATTACAAAAACTATCGTAGTCATTAGAATCGAAGGAGGTGGTTGCTGAGTTATTGTCAGCCACCACTAAAGTTGCAGCAGTGATCAGCATTTACAGGACTGGGAAAAGCCTTACACACATTTTGAGAGTTAACTAATTTCATTGTCTCAATAAAATACACATTCCTGTCTCCTCGAGAAGGACAAGATCAATGGTTGAAGGCCCAGCTTTGCTTTTCTCACAGAAAATAGAAACGTTCTTATATAAAATTGGTGGAAAAATAATTGTGAGACAAAAAAAAGGGGGGAGGGAAAATTTAATAAAAGCAGGAAATTCTAAGTTTAGTTTCTTTCCTTCGGTGTCTGTGGGGTCAGTGGTTGCTTCTTGCCACTCTGAATGAATGTGGTGTCTCAGACTGCACCTTATATGGAGCTCTTGAGGGATCAGAAACATGGCACATGGGAGCCATATGTTCAGCACTTGCCATCATTTATTGAGAGCCGAGTTCAGGGCTGAAAACTGCCTTAAACATCCATATTTAGAGCTCCTAAGTACAAAATAAAGCACAAATTCTCACGGAAGTTGGAGACAGAAGAGAAAAAGCTGTGACCCAACATAGAAGTGGTTTTAAAAAAGAGGAAAAAAAGGCTGGGGGAATTCTTTGAGTTTCCTTGAGTGCCAAGATCCTGCCCTGGGAATGCAGATCCCTGGCTAAGGGCTGCCATGGGAAGGTCTGGCAAGGCTGGTGGATGCGGAGGCCTGAAGGTTTATCGTGAACCATGTGCTCACTCTGCATCCATCAAAGGTCAAAGCAGAAGGAACCTCTCCAGTGGGAGGAGAGGGGGATTGCTTTTTCCACCTTCACCTCATCTTCCAAAGGTGCAGATGTGCCTGTGATAGCCACACACGTGGCGGAGAGCACAAGTGACACAGCGTGTGGCAGAGCTTTCAGGTTTTGCGTATGTGTCTGTATCATTTCTTTAACTGGGTGTCCCACATGAGCAGAAAATGTGCAGTTGGTGTTCCTGATCTCCAGGCTTCTTGCAGTAAATCTAGAAATCGTACCTAACCCGAGGCAGCTGTGCTGAGATGTTCTCTGTGTTCCTCACAGCTCCTTTGCTTGTACACTCACGTGTGTTGTGACCTTGCCTGGAAGTGTCTCTGTGTCCCGGAAGAGTCACTGACCTGACCTTGGATCTGCCATCCGTGGCAGGGTTGGGATGCGTTAGCAGGAAAACATTCCCTGTTAATGGCTGTGCCTCGCCTTCAAATGGGTATTGGTTCCTGCCACTGCTAATTGGCGCTTTTGATGTGCATGGAATTTGTGTTACGAAAGAATTTATAGTAGATTTTTCTTTCACATGATAGATAGTTTGCTGGTTAAAAAAAAAAAAAAACAAACAAAAATCTAATAAACCCCCATCAAAAACCCAAACTCGATTACATATGAACATTTTCACTGTGTTAGCAATTTTTGTATCTTATTGGCAATGTTCTAAAACACTGAAGACTGAGACTGCTCAGTTCCCCAGCGATCCTTGTAATTACAACAAAGACTGCTGGAGCATGAACAAAGTCATTTGGCAAAATGGTCCTCTTGGCTTCCTCTGTCTCATCCTCCCCTCTCTCTGACTTCCAAGTCCTCCTTGCTCAGTTTACTAGACAAACACATTGTTTGCTCTTCACCAGGGCAGATGTTTGTTTAATTCAGCACCTTCTGCTTCTTTCCCCAGCCGGCAGAAAGTCACACTGTTCACTCCTTTCTGTTTACAACACCTCTCCCCTGCCAGCCACGGTGCAGAAAAGAAGGACAATGGTGCAGGTCACGACAAGTTGATTCCATGTTCTAGCATTCCTAGGAGCCGAACCACCATATCCCGTATTCTATAAATGGCAAATGACAAAACACAGAGAACACCTCGCTGGATTGTGTCACTGTGCAAGGAGGCTCTATCCAGCCACTGAATATTTGCTGTAGAGAACAGACTCTCTTTTTTTGAAAAGTCATGAAGATCTCAACTTGAACTGGCCCATGCTCTGATCCAGCTGAGTCCTGCTGTAACAGCCCTGCTCTGGAGAACTGTTACTGCTGGAGAAGTGTTTGCTTTGTAGTCTGGGCTGACTGTGATGCAGAGTCAGGATGCAGAAAGTCTGCATAAAACCTGGTATCCCTTTAGTGCTGATTTGAGGGCTTAAGGGCATATGATTCACTAGATGCTGTGCTGTTAAGGCTCATCCATATTCCAAATAAACCCTTGCCGCTGAAATCTGTGTTCCAAGAGTCTCGGCAATAATTTGGATTTATTCCTGCTCCTTCATTCCTGCCTTCCATCTATTCCTGTGTGTGACTGACACAGTGTGCTTTCTCCTTCCTTGGAAACTTCCTCACAGATTTTTGGCTTTGTCTGTTTCTCCTCCACTTCTTGCCTTACTCATGCATCTGGTTTCTCTAAAGCCCTGTGGCTTTTGGTACCTTCCATCCACAAAGGATGGCTTCACTTTCCATGCAGCAGGTCAGAGAACTTAACTCTGCATGGATCCAGCACAACAGAAGGATGAAGAGATATTCTTCTTTTACTTTAACAAACAATGTAGTGCCGTTATCCCTGATCAGCTTGTGCATGTTCAACAAATCCAGAGATAATTACCAGATTTATATATATTTAACTATCACTGCAGAGCTAGGCTTTTATCTATATGCTGTATGTTTCTGTAAATAAAGAAGTGCTGTGATTGTCATCAGAACCATTTGTTGCCATTTGAACGCCCATGAATAAGGAACAGACAATGCAGGTCATTCATGGCAGACTGGAAAAGCTGTATATTGGCTTGTTACCCCTTGGCAGAAGCCAGCCAGAAACTGGAGGTTTTGCAGTGCTCGGCCATGAGTGAGTTGTGTAAGGCAGAGAGTCTGTGATTACATCCCACAGCCCTGCAGGTTTTGCTGATAATGCTGCTGTACTTATTCCTGCTGTGCTGGGAGCTAACAGACCTATTGGAAACTTCAGCAAACCTTGCTGCGAGTTTCACATTTCAGTTTCGTTGCAAAGTTCTTTGCTTTTCGAGGATGTAGTCTCAGACAAGCCAACAGAAGCAGGAGCTTTGTGAGCATAATATTTTTTTTTTAATCTCAAGAAATCAGTTTGGAATTAGCTCTGTCTCTGATCCATTGGAAAAATTCTTACCTGATCCATTGGAAAAGTCTTACCTGCATGACCACAAGATCCTAATTCACATAATTCTCTTACTGGCTTCATGCTACATCTTTTGCACAACTGGAATAAGCTTTCTTAAAAAAAAAAAAAAAAAGCCAAAATTACCCAATGATACAGATTCCACAGTTGTTAGAGTACAGAAAGCTTTTGGGGACAAAGAAGTGGTGCCAGTGTGACTTGGAACTGAATTTGGCTCTCTTCTCCAGAAGAATGAATCAGAGCCTTGTATATGGTAACACTATAATTCCCTTGAGGAGTCTCTGTCTTATTCTTATCACATTGTTCTTATTTCTTGATTTTATAACTGTCATAGACTGGACAGAAAGTTTTAAAGATTTTCATATTCTAGCCCCCTAAAATCTTCCTTTCTTTGAGGGAATAAATTGAATAGCTGATTAATTTAATAAGCCCTTTCTAGTTTAGATCACTGCCCCAGGAAAGCAGCACTTTCAGTTTTCTGTCTCATTCTCCTAAAAGAGCAGACTATCTCTGATTCTGTGTTTTCTCTCTGTCTTTATATTGGCAGTGTTAGTGCTGTCAGCAGATACAAATATCTTAATTTGATATTCTTATTTAACCCGTTCAGAATGCCAGATACCAGATGAGGTTATCTTGGGAGTTGTGCTGTTACTTTATGTAATCTGTGAGAATTCATGGAATGCAAAACTATTCCCGATTTTACCTGGGCCGGAAAGGTAAAAGATGCCTTTTGGAAGTGATCCAAGATGCAATGACAACAGTGGGAATCTTCCCACAGACTTCAAGAGCCCGTGAAGCACCAGCTCAGATGCAATGACTGATGATGAAGAAAGCTGGGAGATGCCCCTTCTGGCCATAAAGACTTCGTGGTGCAGCTAATTTCAGTTTCTTAGACAACACTTGTGTGTTGAAATACTTAATTCCCTAAAGCATCATTTTTCTCTTCAACTCATGACTCTTTTCCAATAAAGTGTAATGCAAAATGCCACCCGCCGAATTCTTCCCTTGTTTATGTGTTCCTAACAGATCAGTGAACAAAATTCTCCTTGCGCTTCATTGTTTTGAGAAGGTAACTCCATGTCAGCCTATTGGAGGATTACAGGGGGAAAAACCCCAAACATTTTATGAGAGACAAAGGGCCTGTGGATTTCAGCTCAGCTGCATAAATATCAGAGAAGGCAGAATTGAGCCCTTGTTTCCTGTCTGCTGCATTTCTCCCATTTTGTCATGGCAGCTGTGTAGATGGAAACTCCCAAGATTTCTCCAGCCAAGTCATCCTTCACCAATAAAGCCATTCTGACTCACATAATAGATTAGACTGTCACACTAAACCTGACAAACAACATTTAATATGTCTCAAATTGCATCCGGGCAAATATCCCTGTAAACGACCGTCCCTACCACGCAGATGTTTCCCGTCTCTTGGGGAACAGCTCTGATGGTCAGGCCAGGCACGAGGCTCTCCTGCTTTTACTCAGAACTCCCAGAGCCCCTGTGGGATAATGGGTGACCCAGACTTTTGTCCCAGTGAGGGATTCTGTGCCTTTCATAGTTGTGCTGCCTCCATTCCAAGGGGAAATCCATGAGCACTGTCTCTTATCCTCTGTTGTAAAGGCAGAGTCGCTGAGAGGTGTCATTGAAGGCCTCCCAGGCCTCTGAGGCTGACAGGGGTCTCCTGTGCTTCTGACGGAATGTTTAACACTTTCTCCCAGTTTTACTTCCCCCCGTTTATTTTGCACACAAACCATTCTCTTTTACCTTTAGCTTGCAAAATTAGAGCCTTTGCACAATGTAGGGCTGTTATCAGCAGTTCTCTATCCGGTTTTGTCTTCTAACTATTCTTTTAACTTGCTCCAGCCTTGGGCTGGTTTTTTTTTCCGCCAGACAAGCTCTTCCCAATCTGCCTCCTTCCCAGATTATTTATGTTTGAAAGACTTCTACATTTGCTGGTGCTAATCTTCACATCCTCACTTATTCCCACTGGCCTCTGTTGTCCTTTTTCCTGCTGTGTTGAGCTGCAGTTGTATCGTCTCCAATTGTTCTTTAACTTTTTCCAGATCTGTGCAGTTCTTTAACTTTTTCTCAGCTTTCTGGTGCACCATAGGGCTCCAAATTGAAATTCCTCTGGGCAGTTCACATTTCCATAGATTTCCATAAGGTGAAAATCTCTTGGGACTCTCGCACTGAGTAATATTTCAGATGTAAGGAGAACCCTGTCCCAGCTGTGCAGAGGTCCCTGTGAGGGGAGTGATCAACGAGATGGATGCAGCACAGACAGGCTGCCTTGGTTATTCATGAGTGTATCTGATTGACCTGGGTGACAAATAAACCCTTGTGCAAATGCAGATGTTTCCCTGGGCTGGAATTCCAGAGGGCTGCTGACCAAGCTGCTGTAGGATTTGGTGGTGGCCAGAACTTCCCACCACAGCAGCACCTTTGATTACCAAGTGAAGACCTTTAGCTGCTTGCTGGGGGCCAGCTGCTGGAAAATGTGATAGCCAGCGCATCACACTCATGTTTTACTCAGTTCACATGCTCCAGTAGGTCCTAGGGATCATTTTTATTAATCCTTAGATATTAAGATTAACCAGTGCAGATTTTGAGGCATGGTGCTACCCCCAAGGAAGTCAGTGGCAAAAATCCAGCTGAAGTCAGGTGGGTGCAGGAAGAGCATTGACATGAGCCAAGACATTCACAGTCAGAACTCGAGCTCTGGCCTTCTAGAGCCTGATGTTTGGAAGGAGAGTGCAGTCACAATGTGAGCAGATGCTCTGTCCTTCTTAGCCTCCCATTTCCTCTCTTTTGCTCCTACGTGCCAGAGATTCACTGAGTTCTCTTTCAAAGACAGGGCTTTGTTTCTTCATCCACTTTCCTGTGTTGTGCTCTGCTAGTTTCTTTCAGTTTGTCTTTAAAAAAAAAAAAAAAAGAAAAAGAAAGAGAAAAGTAAAACTAGTTCTGTGAGACTACAGGGAGAAAAAAAATAATTCTCTGGAGTTTGTTCAGCATCTTGGCTAGAAACACAGCAAGCACGGTCATTATGGTTAGCAACAAAGGACACGGCATCGCTTCCAGCAAAATCACCACTTACTTCAGTGTGGGTGAGATTAGGCCAGGAAAAACCCCAGCTGAGTTTAATAGAGGAGAAACTGACTTTGGCTGAAACAATAAGCCCTGCTCCAGACCTGCAGGGAGAGCCTTAGATCCAAGTCTCAAGGAGGCACTGCCTTTCCTCTGGTACCTTCCCCAGGGGTTCTGCTCATTATTCCCCAAGTCTAACAATCCCTCTTTCCCTCTCTCTCTAGCAAGATCCTTTGTCCATCCTCATTCAGATCCCCCCATAGCTGAAACAGTGGAGTGCAGGTCGTTCAGATGAGCACAAACTGCAATTAGGTCGTATTCTGAGTAAATAATATGTGGGTGGGAAAAAGAAGGAAGAGGGAGGGAGGGAGAGCAAATGAAAGAAAGAGGCAGGGGTTTGGCAGGGTTACAGAATTGCAGAAGGCTTCTTGAAAGTCTCAAGATTAAAATAGGAGATGTTTGCATTAAAAAAGAGCTTTAGTAGGTGCTATAAATTGGCATTTTTGGTGATTAGGTAGAGAGGTGCTTATCATTTTAGTAACTGTTAAAGCTGAAACTGTGTAGGACCCGCTGTGTTACAAGCCTCAGTTTGCAGGGGCAGGAGGTTTGTGCTGTGGTGGGGTGTGAGGGCAGACAGGAGCCTGTGCTGCTCCCACTCTGGCCTCGGGAATCTCGATACCGATAGGGAGCACATTCCCTTCACCGGTACAAAATGCAGCGACCTGTTGTGTATGGTGCCTTCAGGAGCTGCAGACCAAACAAGAATCGCGTTCTCTTCTCAGCCCCCAGGCAAGCTGATACCAGGATGGGAGAGGAGTGAGAACCTTGGTGTGCTCCGTATCCTCCCTCACCAGGTCCCCTGCCCCAGTCAGCAGCAGACCCTGCTTTTCCTTTTACAGCTGAATTATTTGCTGCTTAACTGATGAGTTTAGCAATGCCCTGGAAAAGGGTTTCCTTCACACGGGAAAATGAAGCTTTTCTTGCAAGGTCGAAACCCGAAAGCCTTATGAATTGTTTTGGCTGAAAAATTGCCAAAGAACACAAGATAATTCACTTTTTTGGGCCTTGTTTGTTTACTTTGTGATGAAATAACAAAAATGTTTTACGAAAGCAGACTCTTTCCTAGAAAATCAATGTTCTCATTTGACAAAGGCTTAATGGAAAAAATGGAGGTTGCACTAGGGATTTGTTTGGGAGCCTGTCCTTCACAGAAGTGGTGACGACCAGCCCTTGGTTAGAAGGAAGAGTACCACATCCCTCTGCAGGGTGAGCCTGCCTGCAGCTCTGCTTCTGGTGGCAAGTGGCTCAAAGGAAATCCTGGCGTGTCTAAAGGCCTCAGAGGAGACTGTGGGACAGATACACCTAGAAGAAACGGCTGCCTCAAGATGAGGTTATGGTCAAGCTCCACATGTTTCTTGTCAGTAGAACAGCTTATGTTCTGCTTAAATTCCATACAGGAGGTTTTGGCTGCCGCTGGAAATCTACAGGTTACCAAGGCTATTGAATTGTACACTATCAGCTGTGGCCCCAGATCCAGTCTGAAGATATTAATGTCTCGCTTCCGCTTGCTGAATTGGCTGCACATGTCAGCTTCCTGTGTTCTGCTGTCCAAGCTCAGTGCTTGCCGAAATGTTACTTCTCTTGAAACGTTTTTGTTGGTGTAATGAATGGAAAAAGTTGACCAGTCTGCTCACAGTCTGCTCAGTCCGTAAATCGACACTATTCTTTCTGAAGGGATAGACAGCTTTCCTTACAGGAGATATTTATTTTCAGTAGGATTCTGTTCAAGAGTGTTAAGTAACATTTACAGACTTTGAGAAGAGAACAATCCCAGAAAAGATGTTGCAAATGCACATATGTACACATTTATGCGCACAGTGTATGCGTCTCTTCCTATACCTGCACCACCCAAGGCAGGTCACAAAACCCTCACAGCAAGGCCTTGTTTGGCTGTTATGGCCACCTCACCTGCCCTGCTCCTGAAACTCCTTCCAAGAGTCAAAAAGAAAAATCCTGAGCGAGGCAGCTGGACGTTGTCACCTTGTGTCCTGTTGAGCTGTTTGATTTCAGTGGCACCTCTGCCCCAGCAGTGGGGGAGCTGCTGGCTGCCCTCAGGTCGCTGCCATGCCATGGGGGATATTTCTCTGGGAAAGAAGAGATGCCAACAAGTTGACCCCCTTGGCTAATTCATGTGCAGTGATGTCCTTTTGACATCAGCCACCTCTGGAACAGCTCTGAGCAGCAGAAACCGGGACTCTGGAGACTCAGGTTTCCTGCTCAGGCCGTGTACACAAGTGCTCCATGTTTGCCATAGAAGAACATGTATTGGAGGGGTTTTTTAATAGATCAGTGGTTTTGTTAGACTCAAATCTTATTTTGAATTATGATCTAATCAAGACATTTGAGAGGGTATAAATTACTTCTTTACCATTGGAGGATATTTCCTCCTACCTGCAGTGCTTTCATTTACCGTGTCTGGAAATTTTTATGTGATTGGAGAGTAGAGACAGATTGCTGAGGATGCACAGGCCATGGAAGGGTTAACAAATCTAAAGCCTTCTTGAAGAATCTAGTGTGTTCTTTTCAGAAGGGGAGGGAACCAAGAATTAAATTTAATTTATTTTGCACAGGCAAACTCAAGACAATAGAATTCTCTCTGTTTTCATCTGCAAAACCAACAGACAGACTAAAAAAGGAACAGAGGTGAAGGGTTATGGAACTCATATTTTTCTCCCTTCTGTGACTGTCTTCAGTATTTCTTGTTATCTGCAGATATTGCTTTCAGCACAGTGACCTTTGAATAAACAGGATTGTGGTGTCCTAAAAGAAGTGAAATAAAAAGCACAGACAAATTTGAAAACCCTGTGAGGTCTGTGACTTCTTTTCCAGCTAAACTGGATACTCAGAGTAAACTTCAAATATTAAAATACTATTCCATTAAGATCTAGAGAAGACCCACAAGAGAATCTCTGCTTTAACTACTAGTCTGCTTCTGCTTAATTCCATATGGGAAGAGTAGTTTAATTAGTGACCTTCTTGTGTGATTTTAAGAGTAAAAAATAAACTTACAGCATATTTAGCAAATAGAGCCATGCCAGAGGGGGAGGGAGGAAACAGAAAAACTTTTCAGAGTCTGTATAGTTGTTGGAAAGTTTTTACCCAACTTTTTCATCTGTAAATATAAATATAGCCAACATTTTACTGCTGAAACTAATAATTTAAGCAACTTCTCATGAAAGCTTGAAAAATTGCCTTTCCCACTTATGGCACAGAGCTTGTGGTTAATATTCTTCAAATCCGTCAGTCAAAAGAAGGGAAAATATCTATGGATCTGCACATCCCATTATATCCTAACCTCTGGATGCAGAAATAGCATCTGAGCAGTGAAAAGCTGTGAAAGCCATTGATGAAAGCCTGTTATGGCTTATTATGAACTCTACCTGCCTGCCTTGCTCTAGTTTTTCATTCTTTCCACATGAGCAGCTTCTGGAAGGATCACTCAGTGCAGATCCCCACTACAGTAAACTGCATTGTTTCCTGTTCCAGGCACACTTTCACATTACTCACAGACTTTCCAACTGCCAGACAAACTTTGTTATAGTCCTTCTACTTCCCTTGGAATATGGCATTTGAGGCTCTTTTCAGGGCTGCTCTACATGATATGCCGTGACTAGACACAAAACTATTTCCTTATAACATGAACTAAGCAAACACAAATTTAAGGCAAATTATCCTGAACCCCGGGCCGTAAGCCAGGCCTTTTGTATTATCTCACGGGAAGTTCTGATCTGAAAGTAATACTGGCAATAGGGAGGACTTCTCCTGAGATGGAAATTTGCTTTCTATCAAGCCACAGTGGTATCAAAACCACCTGGCAAACAGGCAGAGAGCATCTCCTTTGGAGCTGGGTGTGACAGCGCGGCCCGTGACCTCAGCACGGACTGTGAGCGGTGTATGCAGAGTGCAGAGAGGCTTGCGAGGGAGGGGGAACATTTTTCACTTCGTATATCGTTGCTCACAACTCACTGCTGGGATTCCACCAAGTCAGCCAGAGCTAAAATATTGTGGAAAATGAAATTTCCTGGGTTATTGTTTTTGGCAGTTCTAATCACACCAGACAATTGGGCACTGGAACCAACACAAAAGCTCCTCATGTTAATGAGAAAAAGACATATGTTTAGTAGCGTGCTCTGGTAACTAAGGGGGAAAAAAAAGACTTTATCCTTCCAAAACTGAAGCAGATGCTGAATGTTTTCGACATCCAAAACAGTCTTTGCATCTGTGTGTAAAGTAACATGAGTCTGTGCAATCAGAAAATGCACCACCTTCAGATTTCCAAGGAGGATCCTACCTCATGTGTTTCTGTGCCATAGCTGCTCTTTCCAAGAGCCTAATCAAGTGGAGTCAAACAGCAACCAGGGCAGAGAAGTAATTAGGGGGCTGGGAATGGAAAGAAAATCAGCCAGGAAAATTAGTTACTCTCTCACCTTCAGTGTTCAGGAATGACAGGTCTCTGTGTTTCAGTGATCAGCCCCAAGCTAGAGAATTGCTCCATCCCTCCTGCAGCAGCGTTGAGGCAGCGTGTCAGAGCCACAGAGCTCAATAATGCACAGACCAGGCTGATGACATGTACAGAAGGCAAAGCTGGGTTGAAAATCAGCATAAAATAGCTTTAAACCACCTCTGGTTGGCGGCTACAGGTCAGAGCAGGACTCCCCTGTGTGACTGAAGGGCTGTTTAGTCGTGTCCATGGGCAATTGTGCATTGCCCTGTTCCCGGTGGTATCCAGCCCCCGCTGCTGGCTTGCTCTGCCCTGCTGGCTCTTGAAGGGGAGGATGCTCCTGGTGCTTAACAGTGCTGTATGGGGGGTGTGGGGCTGGTGTAGGTGTGCGTGTCGCTCCTGTGCTGAGGAAATCCCAAAAGCAGCTGTAAACCCTGGGACTGACCATTTCTCTTTTCAAGCGGGCAGTAGAAAGTACAGACACTTCCTTTAAGTCAGCTCTTAGCACCACTCATTACCACTCTTCGTTCATCCCCGCGCACCGAGGATGACCTCGCCCCTTTGTCCCAGCGCTGCCGCGGGTCCGTGCAGGGAGCGGAGCTGTCGGGAGGCGGCAGTGCTCCCCTGCTCCCCAGCCAGGGGTCGGCTGCCCTGCACAGCTGGAACCAGCCCCGGCCATTCCTCAGCAGGACTGCGCCGAATGAACTCGCTCCAGTTTTATTTGCAACACTCGAGGGCTCCGCAAGATTGCAGGGAAGAATCTCCGGGTGACATTTCCGCACGGTGACTCATGTTTGGACTTGTTTCAAATCAATAAATCCTCTATAGAATAAGCCCCCCTATTCAAGCTGAAGACACATTCATCCTGTTACTCATTCTCATTTTGGAGCACCCATGAGCAGTGCAGGCTTCACAACAGAATTAAAAATCCCAAGCTTTGATGGATCAGGGTGGTGAAGGGAATGGGTGGGGTTGTCTCACGACAGACTGTTGTGATGATGCCCGTGTACAGGGAAAGGTTCTCTCAGCGGAAGTACTGGGATCATTTGGATCTGAGATGAGATGAACAGTCACTTCAGGTTTCCTAGTGAAAATATTAATATTCATAGTATTAATAATATTATTAATAATAAGCCAAATAAAATCCTTCTGTTGGAAACTACTGACACAGGGGCTGAATTTTCCATTAATAGAAAGCTGGAAATTTTGCAGATACTTGCTTTGAAGCTCCAGGTCTGAGAGAGATGACCAGGTTATTTAATATTTTCATTGCCATCCCATCTCCTCCTATAAAACTGGCTAAAGGAATGTAGTTTCTTCCATGCCCAGTACAGATAGCATTCTGTGGGGAAATGGAAAATGCCATCATTGTTGACTGAGCAATGACTGTTGAGCAGGAGCTGGTAGCAGATGGCCAAGAAATGGAAAAAAAGTTCTACATAAAAAACAAACTTTACAAACTGTCACTGAGTGACAGCACAGGAGTACGGCCTGTACAAAACATTACCTACATTAATATTTCAAAATTGTTTTCTAAAACCTTTTCTCTTTTTTTTTCCCCCAAATAATTGCGACAATAATTCTAAAGAAAACCTCTTCAAACACAGAATCATTTCTGTTGTCATAGAATTTTTTGAATGCCAAATACCTGCTGAGTTAATCTTTGGAAGAACAAGAAAAGTTTGTTCTTTGTATATGTAGATTGTTTCAGGGTATTGTTTGATTCTGCTTTTGATAGGGGTCATGTTTCTGGGCTTAGCTGGATAGTTTGTTTGTTCCTATTCATTAAAAGGGACCCTGCAGCTATTTGGGGAGGGAGTGTGGTATTACATTATTATTGCTCCAAAAAGTATGGACAAAAATGTATTGTAAAAATTCCAAGGTTTCTGGTAGGAGTTCTCTCAGTAATAAGTAGTCCCAGTCTGCTGGAGTGTAGTTAATATGCTAACATTGTGTTGTGCTAATTAGAGAGATCCTTAAGGTACAGAGTTAAAACACAGGGATCATTCTGGATGTAACCTGTTGGTAAAACAGTCCTGTGCAATGGTTCAGGGGAACAACAACTTTCAGAGTCAGCTTTGCCTTTGGCCACCGTGTCCCATAGTCCCCGTCACAGCACTGCACACAACAGAGCTTGTGATGCTGCAGGGCCCTGTCTCCCTGCCGCAGGAGCAAGTACAGGGATGCTGCTAAGAGTTATTCATACCCTGGGGCAGGAGACAGAACCCTTGGATGAGATCAGCGCTGCAGACACCAACACGTCTTGTAAGATGTTCACTTAACTTGTTCTGGTTTGCATCAGGGGTGTTGAACACCTTGCAGCACTGTGCTTGATGGGCTTTGCTTCTATAAAAAAAAAGAGAATAAGTGAAATGATGTGTTCTCTCTCTTTCTCAGGCTCTGTGGTTTGCCTGCAGTGTGACATTAGCTGAAATAACTCTGCTTGCTCAGGAAAAGCACTGGGCAGACTCTTCCAGAATAAAATGCCTGTGCTCTTGATTCATTATGTCCTCCCAGAGTCCAGGGATTTCTTTTTCCTGGGAAAAACAGGGATTGTTAAGAAATTATTCCAGGAGAGACAGTTTGTGCTGGAGTTGCTAACCTGTAGCAAATTCTTCTTGCCCGCCTTCTGGTCAAAGCCTCACCTTTTGCCGCGTTTCACTCGCTCTGAGAAGTTTCACTCCACCCGGTCTGCAGCTGGCCCTGCAGAGCCCATGGGGCATTGCCAGAACTGTCTCTGGCCACGGTGCTTTGCCAGTGGTCAGCTTTAATCCTTTTAATCCCCCCTAGCTCAGAGGAGACAGCAACCTGCAACCTCTCTTAATTTGGCTTTGTCTGTCTTTACTCTATGTAGCTATTCAGCCATTTGTAAGATTATTCCACGCTGCCAAAGACACGTTTTCTTTGCCACAGACAAACTTTTCCATGAAGAGAGTCCCAAGAGATTCCAGCTTTGCTGTAATGCAGAGCAGTGACAGCAAAACAGTATCTGTCCTCCTACAAAGTGCTCAGGAAACAGGGAGGGTGCCTGAGATTATTCAGTGCTGGGAGCTGCATTCCACTGGGCAGATAAAAACAACCGCCCAAGAGCTCTGATCAGAATATTTCTATTTCTGATTAGAGAAATCTGTATACCCCACTTCTTTTTACTCTGTCCACAGTCACTAGGAAGTCATAAAGACACCACAGAATCAGTTCTTTCTAGGTAGCTGTGTTGTTATTTTTGCAGGCCACCCTGGCTGATGGTACTGAATGTAAACACAGCAGGCACAGAGCAGTGTTTCATCACCACCCTCATCACCTGGAACTTTGTGGCTGGGGATAACAATATCCTGCCAGCACAATGCCAGGGAGAAGTGATGAAGCAAGCCCAGCACAACTGGGTCAAGTAAATCCTTTCTGCTGACTAATGTCTGTGCTTCAGGTAGATAAATCTTGGCTTTCATGTCGTTTGGAATTTTTTAATTAAAATCCTGTGGCTTCCGAGTGTTCGTTAATATCTTCCCTTCATAGAAGTTCTGACCCACATGACTCATTCCCCACCTCTGTGCACTCTGTGTGTGACTGTGAGCCCTGCTTAGATGTCACACCTTCCTCCTGGTGTTCTGGCAGCCTGGAGCCAAGCACACTCCAGCCTGCAAGGGTGGAATAGCACTGGCGGCACTTTCTCCAATAACACTGGGAAAAGGGTCATATGTTCAAAACTGTGAAGTTTCTTTTAAATCTTTAATTTTTGAGGGTTTTATCCAAATTCAGAAATCTTAGGGTTTTGGTATTTGTTCTGGTTTGAGTTTTGTTCTCTCCTCTCATTGGTTTTTTTCCCTAATCACAAAGGAAGAGTGAGTGTAAGGTATTTTCTTGTTCCTTTCCCTTTTCAGTGCGACTCTAACCTCTGTCACTTCATAAACTCTGCAGTTAAAGAGCAAAAAAGAGAAAAATGGAAGTGAGAGATTTTAAAGCAAACCCAAAACTTTTCAAAAAGCAAAGCAAAAGAAAAAAAAAAAACACAAACCCCTCTATTTTTACTGTTTATTGTCATCAGAATCCTTTTCCTCTTGTGTCTACAGTAAAACCAGAGCTCACCACAGATTAAAGCCTCAACCCTGCATTCTGACACCTTTTAGTGCCTCCCAGTGCTTAGATACGATTTTAATACTGGATATATCGTTAGCATATTAAGAATTATCATTACCAGCCATTATCATAACTCATGTTTCATTCGTGAGCAATGCTCGACATTCCATTAGAAGCTCATTGACAGCACCACATTTCTTACTTCAAGGGACCATACTTGTAATTCCAAGGATTGTATTTCCCTTTGAGAGCGTGTATGAGCAAACTGCACCAAAACCATCAGTCTGACCAATGGTAAAATTCACTCTTTTCCACTGAGTCTGGATATTTTGACAAATCCCTTCCACTTAAAACTATTGAAAAGACAGCTCTTTATTGCCTATGACCAACTGTGGAAATCAGCATCTACTCACAGGCTATGAAGGCAGTTAGCCACTGGCACAACCTCTCTCTCAGGGGTCTTGCTGCAAGACCAGATGCTCTCCTGAAAGCACAGCTTAGGTGGAAATGCTGCAGAAAGGCCTTGGTGAAATGCTGAGCCTTGTGCAACGCACTCAGACTCACTGATCGCGCCACTTCTGTCCTTCAACATCAACCAAGGGAGGCCTCCTGAGCTCCCTTCAGGAGCTGGGCAGGATGTGCTGAGCAGATGTGAAGAATAACAAACCAGCAGAAGATGAAATAAAACGAATTCTGGTAACAGAATTGACATTAAACTGGAAAGCTAGTTATAAAAAGCAAAATTTATATATATGTATTTATATACGTATTTAAAAATGTGTGATATCTGTTGTTACATCCAAATCTCCTATTTTTATCCAGTCCTAGATGTCGATGGGACTGGGCTGTGCCAAACTCTGTGAACTCAGAAAGCAGAATTGCAGAGTATTTTTTATCATCTTACGTGCTGAAATACTAAACTTTGGAATAATTTGCCTTATTGCTGGCAAAACCCCCTTCATTTTGTCTACAGCTAAAACATGTGAATTGGTACCTTTTGTCAATTCACAAATTTCCAAGATACCCAAAGTCTCCCATTTACCTCGCTCTGCAATTCACCTCATGCTGTTCTCCGCATGGGATGCAAAGATTTTGATCCATGCCACATGCTGCACATCTTCCCAATGAAGCAAAAACCCTCCCGTGCTGGCTGGTACCCTGCTGACATCCCATTTCTGCTAATTAGGACCCTGAGTAGTTAGTACAAAATATAAATGTGGCAGGATTCCAAGCCGCAAAAAGAAGGGAAAGTGGGGAAAAAAATAGTTGGACAGCTAAGGGAATATGTAAATGTATTTAAAATAGATGATTCTAACTGCAGTGAACAGATGATTTTTTTTTTTTTTTCTTATTCCGACTGGATGGCTTTAATCAAAAATGATAGTTCATACATCTGCTCTTTGAAGATAAGCCTGCAGTTACACAAAACACTTAAAGAAAGAAGCTGTGGTGTGCTGATGAGACCTCAAAAATTCTAACCCATGACTAGGAAGATTATAGTCTGGTTACTTCAGCAAGTTGCTAATTCTGAAATATTAGACTCAGTTACTTGTCCTGTCTGAGGCATGAAAGGGATGCCTGTAGATTGTGCTGAAGCAATTAAGACATTTTAGAAATCATTAGTGAACTTTCTTGATTGAATAGGCAATTCCCCTCCAGCCTCTCCCTGACTCTTCTGCAACTGTTTGACCTAGAAAAGCAGCTCTCCATCATCCTGGCATTTATTTTATAGCACAAGGTGAAGATTACAAATTAAAGCAAGCCTGCTTCTGGGAATGTGGGGCTCCCTTGGAAAAGCAAGCTCGTTTAAATTGGAATCAAGGACTCCACCTTCATAAACATCATAAAATTGAATGGATTTGATTTGATCTTGGGAAAAATGAATCTGATTTGATCTCAGGAAAATCTGATTTGATCTCAGGAAAAGAATTTTCAGAACAGAAACAGGTAGAATGTTAAGTCAAAGAGAAAGAATATTCATGTGCCTTATGCTGCTGTGAGTAAGCACAAAATCTACTCACAATAGAGAGCAGTATTAGTAATTAGTGACAGTGATTGTATTGTTTCATCAAGCCAAAGAAACTTAAAAGTCTTCATGACTGAGAAGTTTTCACAAACAGGAGTCTGTAGAGTGTCATGGCCTACAAAGCTTTCCCTTTCTCATGATCTTCTCTTGGTGGGGATTTTCCCATCATTGTGGCTGGGTACAGGGTCGGGCCTGTTGCTGTTGTTCCCTGCAAAGATTCACTGGCATTGTGGGACTGTAGAAAGCATTTCCCTAAATTATACAACGTTTTCTTTCACTTCTTGGTCCCATGACTCCACAACTATTCCAGCTTCTAAGAGGATCATCACTGCATGTTTACTGGGATACGTGTTCCACGGTACCATTCTCCCACCCGGACGCGAGCGAACAGCACCGTTTAGGTTTGATCAGCTGAGCTGTTCTGAGCTGGGCCTGAATCTCCCCGTCCTTGAGGTTGTCACACTTGGCCTGATCACAGCAACCAATAAATATGGAGATGCTGGGACCGGAGCAGCCTTGGTGCTGCTGTGAATGATCATTTAACTTCGTGCTTTTCTGCTGCTTTTAAATATTGCCCCGCACTGATACAAAAGGAGCTGATCACTTGATTCAGTTTCGCAGGGCAGTGTTGCTGCCGGTTTAGTGCCCATTGGCAGTGACACCTCCTCCTAAGTGATATTCATCCCCCCTGACAGCCCCATTTCAAGTCATCAGCAGCAATTGTAGACTAAAAAGAAAAAATTAAAAATAAAAAATCTGCTGTCAAGGGGCTTCCGAGGAGTTGAACAGGCAAATCTCGTTGCTACATGTAAAATTAATCATTGCATTTCTGCTGCTAACTTGTTTTTCTATTTGTGTCACCCAGGGATTCTTAAATGACTGATCTTGAATCTGGTGAATTATAGGCTGGAAAAGAAAGGTGTTTATTATGCACTGACAGAGGATGGAGTGATCCAGTGTTGGTGAGGTTTCTCTTCTCCCCTGCTTCGGGGTCTGTTTGCCTCCGGTACCACCTCATTGATCATTCCTGGAATTTACCTTCCTGTAAATACTTGGAAAGCGTTTTTAATTGTTTTTTTCTTTTCTTTACCAACAGTATTTTTACATTGATAAGGGCAAGCCCAGAACAAAGCCATGCAGATGCTTGCTTGTTCATATGAAATGTAATCCTGGGCCCAAGATTAATCTCAAATTCAGTGTTGCACCTCCACTAAAACCAGGGAGTTAAGTCTATCCCCAAATTTTGCATGTGCTTCCATGCTTTTGGCTTCAGTAGGCCTGCAGGGAAGGCATTTGCTAAACAGCTTAACTCAATAGAAATGTACTTAAGCATGTCCTTAATTCGTTTGCTTAAATGGAGCCAGGGCACTCGGAGCTAATAGAAATCATTTTAATAATTTAAACTCCACTTTTAAGTTTAATACATTGCACTCACATTTAAAATTGATCTACTCAGAAATAACAGTATTTGAGTTTAAAACTGAAAGACTAGGAAACTGTAACAGGCTGCCCAGGGCAGTGGAGTCCCCATCCCTGGAGGCGTTTAAAAGCCGTGTGGATGTGGCACTTGGGGACACGGGGTGGTGGTGGCTGGAATGGTTGGATTCAATCATCTGAAGGGTCTTTTCCACCCTAAACGATCCCACAACTCCATGCTATTGGTGTTGACACAACCCCAACTCCGATCTTTTCAGGCTCACTTTTCTTCTCCGTGAAGGCTTTGATCAGCCTTAACTCATTCTTGTTTTTAACTGCTTTGATTATCGCTAATTACGTTATTACTAACGCAATTAAACTTAGTATAGCAGAAAAGGAATATTTCCTACGAGAGAAAGACTGATAACGAAGATGTTTCTATCATACTTTTTGTTTAAGCATTTGATTTTGTGCTTCTTTTTAAAGTACATGGATTTCTTTGCTGAAGCTGCCACTAAAAGACACTGTGCTGTCAGTGATTTTCCAGTTGCTTGGCCTCAGTTTGTCGTACAGAGTTTTACCAGCTGGTGTTTCCTGAAATCTACATCGTCAGGTCACCAGTTCATTAATTAAAATTGCACATGTAGTCATTTGTAATTTTCTGATAGAGACTCCTGGCCTTGCTCGTGCTCAGGGCCTTCTATATGACACAGAGTGGGAAGGAGGCTGTCAGGATATGGCTCTGTCTCCATGGATTTCAGAACATTTCACAAATACAGGAGCTAGTCATGCTTTTTTTTTTTTTTTTCCTTTCTCCTGCACCAAGAAAACTTTCATGCCTTCAGTGAAGCGATAATATATATGTATATTTGATCTAAAACTACGGTTTTCCCTTTTTAACTTAAATTCCCTATTGTGAAAAAGAAAAACATTTGCCACTCTTATTTGTTTGTAAATGAAAACCCAATGGACAGGTTTTTCCAAAAAAAAAAAAAAAAAAACAATGGGAAAAAGCCATTTTCCATCCAAAGATGGATGTTTTGTGATGTTTTCTACTGGGTAATAGTATGCATTTTACAAGTGACAGGGACAAGTAGAATTTGCTATTTTAAAATATGAATGCTGAAGTTTTAGAAAGTGGATTCTGCAGAGCTAAAAACTTGTGCGCACAGAGTTTCACTTGGGTTTACATAGTTCTCCCCTGCTGGATTTTATAGAATTCCATGTCGTGGTCACCGGAGTTTTTTATCCATTGTAGCCAACTCTGTCCTTTGGCCAAGCTTTCCATCAACAATATTGAGGCAATTCCATATTCCAGTTCCAAGTTCATTAGAATATCAGCTATGAGGTTCATGGTCACTGCGTATATTTGGGTATTTACTAATAATTTAAGCATTTTAATTTGCAAATCTTGCTCTTTGTACCCTTGCTGGGCCCTGCTGATGTGTCCTGAGGGTTTCCGGCTGCCACATTCCCGGCTCTTCCTTGGGAGGCTGGATTCTCTCTCACGAGATGGCTGCTGCAGACTGCAGCACAGTAAATTAATTTTGGTTTGCTTAATTTAGATGCTCCATTCTAGTGAGATTCAAGGTAGAATCCTTGTGAGATGCTTTGTACCCTGAACATCTGCCAAAAGCAGTAGATATTGGAGTTCATTAGTGGTTCTCAGAAGGATTGAGTAACTTGGAGGATTTCTGTACAACATAATTTCTGTAGAGGAGAAATGTCCGTAGGAAGGATCTGTCTCATAAAGAACTCTTCAAGTTCTTTAGGAACAGACAGCTTGGACTCATTTTTGCCCTCCAGTGCAGACATTCCAGAGCTGTTACAATCCAAGCTGTTGTCCAGGGGTGTTTATCCTTCACACAGCTCTTTTGTGTGCGTGTTCTCACCTCGGTGCTTGAAATCGGTACCGATTTAAAGGGCAAGTGGGAACATATGTTGATGTGGTGTGGAATGGCAAAACAATTCCTTCCTGAGCTTTTTGGTGGCATCTCTAATTCCACAATTGCAGCAGGGAAATGTATAAACCATTCCCCATGGCAAAGGAGATTGGCAGGCTGGGAAATTTGTAATGAAACAAGGACCTTCTAACCAGATGCAGCCCAGAACTGTAATGTCAGAAAATCTTCTCTATCTCAAACTTCAGTGTCCAGTGTGCTGAAGCTCTTTCTTCTAAGGGCAATAGATCTTCATTTCACTTGAGTCAAAGCAGAGAGGAACTGTCCCAGATTTAATTTGCCCCATTGCCTTTCCAGACTGTTCCTCAAGGGGAAGGTTTGGGATGATAAACATGCAATCCCCTGCAAAGTTTTGCATCAGTTTTGTCTAAACAAGTAAGCAGTACACGTGTGTTAGAAACAGCCCAACTACACTGGATTGCTCTGCTGCTGTCTGTTCCATACCCTGTCTTCTGTGAGCTGAGATCTTCCTTCTCCGTGGATATCTGCTCTGCTATGCCGTTCCAAAGGCTGCTATTAAGCTTTGTGAATACTCCAGTATTCATTGCCATGGATTTCTAATTAGACTGGCATGAGCTCTGGCAGATATGTCCATATAATAATCAATAACTGTCTTTGCCACCCACCTACCACATGCATATACACTTAATATTAGAATCACCCACGGAATTAATGACTCTCTATGAGGCAGGAAAAAAAAAAAAAAAGGAAAGAGTAACTATCTCCTGTAAAATAATCTCTTCCTTGGCATACACTGACATTGATTCACCCCAGGAGGAATATTCCTGCTGCAACTTCTATAAAACACAGAAATTGTTCAGTAATTGCAAGGGCTGAAAATTAACACCAAGTGGCTATAATTTAAAACAGAATTCCGTGGAAGAGGAGTGGGCATTTGGGTACCTGTGTCCAACCACCATTACGTAAAGGAAATGTGTAGGGATTGCTTTAATGCAGTCCTATTTTTGAGAGTCAGTGTGGTGGGTGGTATGGAAGCAACAACTCCAGGCAGCCCACAATGTGTTTCTTTCATGCCCTTCTCTTCTGTAGGGAATATTTGTGTTTGCAGAGTCCAAAGAACTGGCAACAGTGAGAAACCAAATTTTCTGTTGACTTGTGGGCTTTCCTTTTCGGTGCTGACTGTACCTCTCTGAGGCACAAAACCTCAGAGCACACTCGTCTGCTGTGTCCTGGAGGTGACTCTGAGGTGTCTCATTGGCAAGCAGTCTCCATCCCTACTCTGCCAAAAGAATTGCCATTTTAATAGCAGGTTTATCCAAAATGAAATGTGATGTGGTCTTCTGTCTAGGAGGTAGAAACCACATCATATATTTAACTAAGGATTCTGTCTGGCAAACTCTCCAGTAGATAGCTACTGATTCTTTTGTAAACCTTTACTACACTGATGTCTCTAGAAAAAAAAAATCATCTAAATCTGGATGAGACTATTTATTCTGCTTCAGAAAAAATGAGATTGGGGGGGGATGACTGCAGTTCTTCTCTCACTTGTGCAAGGCTTTAGAATATTTAAATTTCTCTGTACACTGTCCCATAGGCAGCCTCACTGGTACTGAACATCCCTTTAAACTCTTCACTTGGTACAGATCAGACCTTTGACTTTGTGGACAGGAAACTCTGAGATCCTTCAAAGTACAGTCTCTATTCATGAAAATTTTCAGAAATTGATAGGGCATCACTGATCTTTTTATAAGGCTGTAATAAATTCTTATTTCTCTCTGGACAAAATTTTGACACATTTCAATAAACTCTTTAAATATTCCACACCTGTCACCAGGGCCTGAAAACATTGCAGCTCCCAAAGCACTGGTGGTCTAAGTCTACTGCATGTAATTAAAAAATTGATGATTCCTTTCCATATTGCTGTCCAGGCTCTGGACATTCATGTTCTTGGTTGGCAACGTGAGAGTTACATTATCAGTTTTCAGTGTCTAGTTAGGATCAAAAGCTGATGAAATTTTCCCTTCAAGTCTGTTGTTTTTAACGTACTCATAGAAAGGAAATCAGGCACTTTCTTAATTAATACTGTTTTATAAAGCAAGGAATACTTTGCTGGGCTTAATTTAGGCACCAAACAAGTTAAAATGCAGAGTTCTTTCAGCATGCAAGGAACACTGAAGTGTGTTCTATCTTGCATCAAGCACTGGAATTAATGTTCCATTTTGTGCTGTTTCTCATTCTCTAGAAAGTTTAAAGTATCCAGGCAGATTAAACTGAGAAGGGAGCTGAGGAAATGCTAATTGTCCTGTGTTTCTCTGGAACCTTCACTTTTTAATTTTTTTTTTTTACAATTTGAAGCAAATTGTCATCCGGAATTTCCGCTGATGGGTGCACAGAAGATTTAGGGATGCACCATGGGAATTCTACAGGCTTTCAAAATCAGTTGGTTTGAGCCAACAGATGAACCCACCATCTATACTTGTCCAGTGATCTAAATAAAAGTTCCTTGTCAGGAGGGTTGGGAAAGTCCTGCAACTGGGATGATTTTTGGTTGTTTTTTAGACCCAGACCCAGGAGGTTTTGTTTTATGGAGAGTTGTTGCTGAACTAATCCTGAAGTTTGTGTCCAGAGCTTTTCTCTTAGAGCAGACTCCCTGCATTGGAGCTGGATCAGCCTTTGGTTTGGGTTTTGGAAGCGAGTAGAGCACGTGATATTTATTTGTGAGTGATGAGGCCACTGGCAGCTGTAATTCTGCTCTGTGCCACCCTCCCTGGGTCTCACTGAACCTCAGAAGCTCAAGGTCACACACAGTGTGTGGCAGAGTCAAGAATCAACCCAGTCTGACTCTGCTTTTGGGAGCTTTCCCTCAGTGCAGCCACGAGCAGCCTCCGCCGGTGACAACAACCGCGGCCGTTTGTCGCGCTCTGAGCCATCACTCCCACCGAACGCCTCCCTCGGGAGGGCTCTTAAACTTCTGCAACACTCACAAAATCTTAATGGCTTTTGCCAAATGAATTAAGAGTCCTTACAGCTTCCATGCTGTGTTCCGTGGATTTTGAAAACTCGTGTCAGTAGAGCAGTAAATCTCTCGGAAGCCAGGGGAGGCGGTGAGGAAACGAGCACGGATGGGGCACGGCGCTGTCACGTTTGCCCAAATGAAAATTGTAAGAAACCATTTTGGTGGGCAATTGTATAAATCAGTGATAAATAATTGAATGAACATGAACGATTTGCGAATCTTTTCCGACTGCTAAAGCCCCAAAGCAAGGCCATGAGGGTTTTTTCCTTGTGCTTCTGAAGCCATGTTGTTAAAATTTATATGATTTTCTGCTTTAGTTCCCCATTGGGGTAAAAAGGGCTGGACCTATCACATTCCTGGACACTGAGTATTCCCTGTGGGAGACATTAATGTTGATGAGTCTTTTTTCTTTCATTCTCTTCCTTAAACAAGCAGGCTGAAGGATGGCACCTCTTACGTTTTGTAGTGTGACAACAGATGCGTTTCTGCTGAAACGTGTAACTCGGAAATTTTTTTTCCAGAGCCTGGCTCAAAGATGTCATTGTACACGCCTTTTCGTTAAAAACCTGGTTTTTCAAGGCTCTGTAATCTTTCTCATAAAAGCTGGATCAAGACTGGAACCGAGCATCTGGAAGGTCAATTTAGTGGTGGATATCTGTTCCTTAATTTTTCTTGGGATTTCTTTGTTTCTGTGAATGAGAAACAGCTAAAACAGTTGAAAGTGAGAAAAGAAATAGCACGCGGAGGTGTCTTGAACTTCTCAGGTCTCTGGTTCAGTTTGGGCTGAGCCAGATTTGTTTTCTTCTAGGTCCACCTGCTCACATCTTAGTGGGATTTAGATGTAGCATGTAGGATCCTGTCAATAGGGTTCAATCAAGAGGGAGATGAAGAGAAAGCCTTTACTCTCTGTGGGCAGGGAAAATCGTGATTTCTGCTAAGGTTTCTCCAACTGGTGCTCTCTAGCTCAGTGCATTATGGTTTTGTAGCTCTTGTACTTTTTCCCTTGTATAGAAAATTCTAAATCATAGTTAAAGTTCAGCTTAAAGGGATGCTAAATCTAATGCAGATTATTATTATTATCATAAAATCAAATTGATTCTAACACAGCTTTGCCTGGCACTGGAGCAAGCTCTGTTTACCAGAGTCAATTCTTAGCAAGCTCCATTTACCTGGCTCGTGTCCAATCAATAAACCTGCCTCTTGTCAAAATGTGCATCATGTCAAGGTCCCACTCGATGCACCTTCAGCCCAAGAGGCTGAAATGCTATCCCAGCCCAGCAAAGTGGTTGTTTTATCCGCCCCAAGTCAAGAATTGACATGTTTTTCTTTTCCTCAGATGTTAAAATCAAGAAGCTTATCAGCTTCTAGGCAGACCTGTAGCGAAGCTTTTGTACAGGGGAGAGTCTTGAATCCTGTCCAGCGCCTTTGACAAATGCTGAATTGCAGCAAAGCACCTTCCAGCTGGAAGAGGACTTCATTATCTGCTGTTATCTGCCTCATGCTGCCTACAAGTCCTGTGTCAAATCTGCAGGGCTGACCTATCCACACAGTGCCGCCAGACTGGGCTAAATGACCTAATCTATCACTTCTCTCCCTCGGACTCGTTACATACACCTCCATTCATCAGGAAACCTCAGCTAATCATCCCCATCAGGATGGGAGTGGGAGCTGGACATGGGAATTCTTAGTCAGAGTTACATTCCTCTGGAACTCGCCGCTCCTGGAACTCTACCTGACCTTTAGCTCCAAAAATGTTTCAGGCTAAGTTATTGCCCCAGCCCCGCTTCCCCTCCTTCCTGCATGGCAGAAGGTGAAATAAACAGTCAGAGGAAACCTGTGTTCATTTGGCTTCGTATCCATTGCAGCAAAAGAAGTTATGAGAATTCTGTTTTGCATTCTACTGTGATTAAGCTGGATAAAATTTTAGCTTGTGTTTTGCACTCTCTAGAGATCTTTGGGTCTGCAATTTCTATTACTCCAGATCTGCCTGCCTGCCCCTCTGCTTGTTGAATATTATCTACTTTTTCTGCCATCTCTTCCTACTTAGTACGCTGAATGAGAGCACTAATTAGACTCTGGTGCCAATTTACTGATGCACCATCTTCTGCTCACCCCCTGAGAGAGGGATTAGCTAAACACGACAGCTCTTCGTCTGAGTTACTGGCATATGATATTTGTTGTAATTCTGTCATGAATGATATCTGCAGAACATGCAATTATAGCCTTCTTTCCATATTGAAATCTACAGAGGATTCTT
This sequence comes from Dasyornis broadbenti, assembly GCA_013397935.1. NCBI lineage: Eukaryota > Metazoa > Chordata > Aves > Passeriformes > Dasyornithidae > Dasyornis > Dasyornis broadbenti. The sequence continues at coordinate 167,863 of VZRN01003130.1, read as the reverse complement.
TCATTTCCCTTGAAGGACAATCATACCCTGTGCAACTCTCTTCATGGTTTTATGGCTACAGGAAGTTTCTAGACCCCTTTTTGTGGCGGGTGGGAGAGAAACATTGACTTTTAAAGCCCTTTTTGAGTTTTTCTTCCTCTGCAGAAACACATTGTCTTTCCAGCCATGGCTATAGAGAAATTTGTTATGGTGAGATAAGCTGCACATGCAGTTCACTGTAACAAAATTTGAAGTAATGAGGTAAGGGAGTATGTTTACAGTTTTAACAGGGGCCCGCCACAGAATACAGAGTAACCTGGGAACCTGAGTGGATTGTGAATAACCTGTTTTATCTGTCTGCATAATGTTTATCAGCAGCACATAGAGAATGAGTTTTGAAGGCGTGAGAGCTGTTCTGATATAAAACAATGCGAAAGCAAGGCCGAATTTTAAATATTGTGAAACTCTGCACGCGGTCTGATAAGGACAAGATCAGAATGCTGCAAAATAGAGCACACAGTCAGTTCTTGTACTGCAGTAACCCTGAAGACCCCAGCCAAAGACATGGATGTTGTAATTCTGACCATATTGGGCCACGCCAAAAAGAGCATCTCAGGCCCAGCAGGATCTGCTGCAAGACATGGCAGTGATAAAAGAGGTGTGAGCAGACTGGCTATCGCAGAGGTCTTGGCAATGATAAGTGATTCTCAAGGCCAACTGCAGTTCACTGATTTCCATTAGGAGTAGCTCATTACATGCTAAATCAGCCCGTGGGTATTTTGTTCTTGGTTTATATTTGGCTCTGCATAGACCAGACCAAGGCAGACGAAGCTGCCTTGTTTATCATTATGGAGCTCCAGTGGAAAGGTTTGAAAAACCTCTCTTCCTCTGCTGCCTTCTGAAGTTCACTCATAGAAAACGAATCTTCTGATCTTAGGGTCTTCATGTCCGTGTGATTTGAGCCCTGATGGAAGTGCAGCTCACCCATTTAGTGTTTTGCAGAAAGGCACCAAAGCAAATCCACCTTCCTGGTTTAGGGATTTTGTTGTGAAGCTGCTTTTTGATATTCACTGACCCTCAAACAAGCATTCAGCAAACTGCCTGGTGTACCCAGGTAAGGGCACGGACAAACAGGGAAATAAAGGACTGGGATGTACTGCCAACAACCAGAGTTTTGCTCCAAGATGGGAAGCACACAGGTTGGTTTGATTTAACCCTGAGCAAAATCAATTAAACAAAACACACACCAAAAAAACCCCCAAAAAACAAAAAAAAACAAAACAAAAAACCAAACAACAACCAAACAAACAACAAAAAAAAAAAAACCCAAAAAATCCAAGGGCAGGAACAGCAGGGATTAATACATTCTCCTAGCAATTGAAGAGAATCATAACAGAACCTGAGGCTTCTAGGATCTTGCTGTGGAATTTTTTCTTTGAATCTGCAGCCCTGGAAGGTTTGTGTTCCCCACACAGTGATAAATTCTCTTTTACAAACTGGACTGAGAAGGAGGAGGGAGGGAACTGGGTGGAATCAATTACAAACCATATCAGACATTTAAGTTTAAACACAAGACCTTGCAAAGGCTTGCATGAAATCTTACTAGCAATATAAACAGGACTGGTGCCAAACTAAGCACCAGAAGTATTCAATAATAAAATACAGCTGTCTCCATTGGCACCTACCCATGAAAGTTTGTCATTTTTACTGTTAGAAATGCTGACAAAGAGAAATCGAAAAAATGAAAACATTTTTTCAAAAGAGGGAGGTTTTCATGAACTGCAACCTAAATATTCATTTAACATTGGAACATTCCATAAAAATAATTTATAACATAATTTCTTCTTAGAAACGCATTTTGACAGAGTTCTTTTCAAAGACTTTGGTCGAGCTTGGCAATGCTGGTAGCTTTGCTTTCAAATCCATAACTCTTAATTATTAAAAGACTCTCTATACACTTCCCTTGGATTCTGGGGAGGCACATCAAAGCAGGGGCCCCTCTTTGCTTTGGCTCAGCGCACACCATATCAGCTGAGGAGGAAACGAGCCTAACCCGGCTCCGTGGGCAGCCCAGGCCTGAGCTCTGTGAACCTGAGACACAAACGCAGTCCCAGGAAACTTGCCCGGGTCGGAAATACTTCTGGGAGGGAGGCTGTGCCCAACTGGACGCTCCATGGAGGCTGCTGCGACACCTCTGACTCGCTCCAGGAGCTCTGAGCCTTGGGAAACAGAGACAGACCAAGGGCTGTTTGAACTTTTCACTTGTTTTACTCCTGGATGGACTGGGGGGAGCTTTCTCAGGAAAATTCTGAGAAGTGAAAGGCACATGTGCACTCACACGAGTTTGCACTCTGAAATAAACGTGTAGGGGTTTGTGCTGCCGTGTCATTCCCATCTGTTGTGTGTATCTGCTCTGGTGGGGAAGTTCTCTTGCCCTCTCAGTTTGCTTTACTTCTAAACTGCTTCCCAAACAGCTGGGCTATGGCATCCAGCCCATCTGAGATAAAGAATCACAGAATCTGCAAGGTTGGAAGAGACCTCTAAGATCATGGAGTCCAACTGTCCACCCAGCAATGCCACTGTAACCATCACCCAGCCTCATCCAGGTGCTTCTTAAACACCTCCAGTGTTGGTGACTCCACCACCTCCCTGAGCAAATTACATTATTTGCCACTTAAAGAAAGGTTTAACCTTTGGATTATACACCTCTTTTAACAAGTATCTTATGATTCAGGAGGAGACAGTCACTCCTTCTCTGCAGCCCGCTCTGTGGGCTTCTGGTCCTTATGAATTCAAGTTTCTTCTTTCCAGTGGTGGAGCTGCAGTTTCTGCTCTCCCAGATGTGTTCTCCAACTGCTCAGGCCTGTTCTTGGATTCCTGCCACCGCTTGCACTGATCACGGTTGGTTGAAGAATGATCAGACGGTAACTAAAGAAAAACTTAAAACAAAATAGTAATTTTACTCTAGAATTTTCTTCTCTCCTTTAATCCCTTTCTGCCCCTGGTACAGCCCTTTTTGTTCCGTTGGGAGTTTCTCTTCCCCCGGGAGCAGCTGATAAAACCCAGTTCTTCTGGCAGCCACAGGCTGGCTGAAGGGCTAAAACCCATTCTTCTTCAGGTAAACTACAGCAAACGTATGAGATAAAATCAACCAACTGTGTTTTCAAAGACTTTTCCCTCTTCCTGTGGGATCATTTATCCTGTAAGGTCTTCCACAAACCTTCTCCCCCACCTGCACTTCTAGTGCCTCTGAGCAGTCAGAAGGAAATTTAGTGGTCTCACCTCAGAATTCCGTACACTCCCCTATGGCTAAAATCCTGTGTTTTTAAGGCATAATGATAATCATAATGGATTTTCTGAACCTGCAGTGATAATGAAGTGATGGATTTGCGTGCTCTTCAGATGACCTACTCTGAGCTGTAGTGTGCATTAGTTTTCCTTGTACCAAGACTAAGGTCTTTTAAACTAGGAGACTGTTAAGAGCATAGAATTCCAGACTAAATGCATAGGGGAAAAAAAAAAAAACAACCAGTAAAATTCTCCTCTTGTGAAAATTACAGTTACTGTACTGTTCTGCTGAAAATACTGCAGTCATAAAATTCAGATTGAAAATTATATGAGCAGTCTCAAAGCAACTGCCATCAACAGTTCTCCTTGTCAGTCCTGTACAGTTTAAGTACTGATTAAATTCTACAAAGATGGTCAAAAATGACATTTCAACATTGTAGAGCTGCCTGGGCTCTGGGAGTGCTTTGAGCTTGCAGGTTATGCACAGGCCAGCAATTATTAATGTTTAACTGAATGACATTGAAAGTAATGAGAAGACACTCTTAACTCTAAAGGAGTAATTTCTTTAAAGGCTAAGAGTGACTGTTATCATTTTTTAAAATTCTATATTTATTCCAGCTTAGTCCTTAACTGCGAGCCATGCCATGTAATAATAATGGAACTGCTCAGACAGCAATTTACCAATGTGCTTGAGGCCCTGTCAAACCACGTGGAGTGATGCCATAATCAAATTCATAATGTCTTATCTTTTTCAGATAAAGTAATCATCAAAGGAGTACTGGCATGAACAGAGAGAAAATCCAGGGCTCAGACATGCTCTAATGTAGTGAGCTGTGACACAAATTGGGCTGTCCCTGTTTTGCCTTTCTTCTCTCTCCGTGTTTCCCATTGGTCTGCCAAGGAAATGCTTCTGGCTTTGTTTTGTGCCATCTTCTGAGACAAAGGAGGTTTAGAAGGGGGGAAAAAAAAAAGGAAAGGGTTAAAATTTCAGAGTGAAATGTTGGTGTTTTGTCCCCCCCCCCCCCTTTTTTTTTTTCTTTTAACACAGTTATTGGCTGGTATTGTAGAGAGCAAATCCACAGACTTGAGATTTTCAGGTAAATCAATAAAATATTGTTTTAAAAAATGGAGTTAAGTGCATTATCTGTCCATTACTCCATTATGGTTTGCCCTCAATCATGGAAGTGAGACCAAGGCTCCCAAAAGACAAATCACATTTGTAGTTAACCTAAACCAGCTTTCCCATATCGGGGAACTATTTAAGGTCTCCTTTCTCCTTGGTAATTAAGCACGTGCCCATCACTAAGCACATTAGTAATACTGCTGGAGTCAATGGAATGGTTAAACACAGCTGCTCATGTATGTAATATCCATAAAGAAAATAAGAAAGGAAGTCAGTGTTCAAGGGCGACAAAAATTAAAATACAGATCTTTTCAGTTGTACAATAGGAAGCACAGGGAAGGAAGAAAAAAATCTGGGTTTTTTTGTTTTAGAAGCATCCAATTCAAAAGGTAGTGAAGTCATGAAAATGATTTTTGTCTTTGTGTTTTGTGGGTTTTTTTCTTTTTAAAGTTGTTTCGCTGACATTTGGCCCAGGCCAAATCGAACATCCCTTTGTGCACTGGCTTTGAGTTGTTTCTGGTTTAAATATTTGCTCAGCTCTTGATGCTGTACTCACTCGAATGCTCCAGTGATGTAGATGAGGCCCAGGCTCTGCCACAGCCTCTCACATCTTCTGTGGGGTTTTATGCCCTGCAAGGCAATTAAATCCCAGTTCTCCAGGGAGCTGAGCAACCCCAGCTCCCAGGGACTGCAGGGAGAGGGGTTGTGGGTCTGGGTGTAGCTGCAAGGCTGTGTCCTGGGCAGTGCGTTAATTTTAGATAATTAGGAAATATCTATTTCCTACTGATGTACAGAAACAGTTAAACCATAGAGTATTTACATTCCCAAGCACTTCTCCACCTGTAATCAGGAAAGTATATATGAACAAAATATTTTCAGCCTTCCTCTCAGACACTGTTTGATTTTGTGTAGTCACTCCTGTTTTATTTGCTAAAATGAATAATCCTCCTTCAAAAGTTACCAAAAAAGTTGGATAATTAAAGGGCCCAAGTGTAGATTTTAAAAAAATTTATCTTCAATCTATATTAAGATACATAGAGTCCACAAGTGTACTATTCTGATGGGGGAAAACCACACAAAAATCAGTATGAAAATGTACTGCGACACTACAGAATACTAATCACTCCTACACAGAGAGAGCCTTCATTTTATCTGCTTTTGCAGAAGGTTTTTCTAAAGTCAGATTTTAGAATAACTAAACCCCAGTACAACTGAAGGAGACAAAGCTTTGCACTTGAACAAAGAAATGTTTTCTCAAAAAATAACAATGACAATCTGGTTTGTGCTTTTATAGCCGTGCATATTGTAGATGATGGATAGATGGGTACACAAGGAGAATATATAGTGAGCTGATTATGTTCTCCATTAAAAAAATCCCAGGCAGCTAAGCTTCAATGCAAATTCGTGTGATGTGTCTGCTGGCAGATTTGGCTGATTGTGAGTATTAGGCTCAGTCCTGCTCGAAATGGTGCCAAACATCATTAATAATTCACCAGAGACAGAACGATCCCTCCTGGATTCTGGCTGTAAAAGTTTAGGAAGCAGCATCTCCCTTTCTTTTGACCTTGGACATACCGAGGCTCGCAGGTCCAGTCACCACAAGTGGACTGAAATGGACTTGTGTGTTCCAAAGGAACAGGCCCTGAAACCTGGATAATCCCTTGAGTGTGAATCCTTCGGCAGAGAATCCTTCCAGGACAAGGATTCTACTCCGTGACTTTACAGGACACAAGTTCTGATCCACCCCTCAGATTCCTTGGCACAACTGAGTGCCAGAGTTACTTGAACACTGATCATTGGAGAACGTGTTCTGGTTTCCTGCAGAGGGCAATTTGCCTCTGCCGGAGTTTATGAGAGAAGCACTACAGTGATAGGAAGAATGAGAGGTTTAAAAAAATTTTAGTTCATAAACTTAAAAAAAACCCAAACCCATTTTGAATTATTTTGATGAGTTTAGTAATTTGCTCCTGCATCACATCAATACTTTAATTGAAGGCTTTCCTTGTCCGTAGCTCCTTTGATATTGTGGATGATAAAACCATCAAAAGGCTTTAAAGGGATTTTTTGACTTCTTGCTGTTGCTGTTCATGTTGATGATAGAATTTGGGCGTCAGATAAATAAATCTTGATTACGGTGGTGGATTGAGCGTTTCACAGGAGGAGCTGTGGCCAACCTGTCTCCATCTGAGCCAGCTCATGTCTGCAGCGGGATAACCACATTTTTACTGGATTGTGCATTGTGGAACCAGTGTCCTGCTCCACTGCCAGCTCCTGCCTTTCACCGCTCCATCACTCACTGTGTTCTTTTCTTCGCTGCATCCTCAGGGTGTATTTTGGTAGCATTGCTGTTCACTACAGCTTTTCCTTTCTTTTGCTTCAGCCAGTAACACCCATCACACGGCAAGAAATAACTTCATATAATTCTGAACTGCTGTGTTCGTACATCCTAAGAAGTGACTTCACATATTCCATGGTTCCGGCTGCTAAATTCACAGGACAGAATCCTCAGTTTTTTGGGAAGTCCAAACACACTCTGTCAAGTAAACGACACTGAGGCAGAAGAGTCCTTGTCACTAATTCCCATCTATTAAGTAGAGATCCTGCTTCATGTGCACAAGCTGGATTCTTCCAATTGTGATGTTTAAGGAACTTAAACAGTGACAACAGAGAACTACGGTGGAACAATAAGTCACCTACACATACTTGTCCAAGTAACAAGGATTATTTTCCTTTGGCACATTACTAAAAACATGGTCCACAGAGCACTGAGAGAAAGAAAGAGATTCGTGCTTGGCTTTGGAAAGTTCTGTCTCAGCACAATGAGCCACAGCCGACCTCGGTGCGTCGTGTTTACCGGCAGAATTTAAACAACCAGGATAAATCATTGTCAGTGATAGCAACAGGAAGTTAATCCAACAACCTTGAGAACATCATTACAATCTCTTTCACACATTTTCTCATTTCAATGCCTAAGCGAAATCTTGTTTCTGTGCCGAGGTCTTTGGGGCCACAGAAAGCAAAACTATCAAAGACACCTACACGTCTTTGCCTTGAGCAACAAAGAAAAAGCAGACACAACAGAAGAGAAAGCAGATGGCCTTGCAAGTGCCCTGTAGAAGATCCTCCAGGTCACACTTGGTAGGTAGTGAAGAGAATCCATCCTGCAGTGCCTCTTGTAGACATTGTCTTCCTGGTGCTTGTCTCAACAGATGCTGTGTGATCCCTTTTGAGTCTGATTCCCAATCTGAAAACTGCTTCATTTATAAAATGGGAATGCTCGGTGTAAGACATCAACAAGCAGAAGTTCTCCCGATCTGATCTGGATTCTCTTTATTGTCAATGAAGAGAAATTGAATGCTCTGACCTGTTTTAGATGCCTACCATCAAAGCGTTGCATCACCCAAGGTTCGTACCACTGCTATTAAAGGAAGTTGTGATGATTTGCTCAGACAGGGATTTCAACACTGTCAGTGTCTCAGACTAGGTGAGACAAGTCCTGCCCACAGCTATGTGGGTATTGCCTTAATGAATCACAACCACAGAGAATTCTCCAGTATTTTTAGAGATGGTAGGAATCGATGGTTTTGGTTTCCTGGCAGTACTTCAGTGGGAAATGAATGAAATTAAATTCTGTGGTGTTTTGAAATTGTTTTTTCAAATTTTCACTGGCATGAAATTTTTTAAGTTTCCATTTTTTTGGAGAGGGTCATTTTGATGTTCTACTTTGAGCTTTTTGAAAAGTGCATTTTAAAACAATATTTAAAACCTTAGGAACAAAAACTGACCTCAAACAGAAAAGGGGACTGTTTCCTGTAGAGATTTATAATGATCCTTTTTGAACTCTGAAGTTTCATTCAAAATGAAACAGTCGTTAAAAATTAATGTGTCATTCCTGCTGGATTCTTCCTCTTCACAGAAAAGAGTTTGGACATGAAAAATTTTCCCACTTTGAGTATCTTGTTTCTGGATAGGATGGTGTGTGGGAGAAAGGTGCAAGTAATCAGTGTCTGGAACAGATGTTCCTTACAGATGTTGATCCTGACTAATGTTTGTGCTGTCCATAGAACCGGTTCTCTCTTACACTGCATAGGCTCTTAACCCCTTGACTCCTTGAGTCAGAGTATGCCACAAGTTAATTATAGAATGTGTCAGTATTAATGCAACTCCTGAATTTGATTTTTGATTTTTCTTCTTCCTGAGGCTCAGAACTACCAATGAAATCAGACAGAGACTTAAGCAGTTTCTGGCACTCTCTGTCCCCAAGCTTCATTTTTGCTCAGGGCCTAAGATTTGTAACTCCTCTATTTCTCTGCTTCAAACATCTACCAGAGGAAGCACTGAGACAAACATTTATAACCAGTCTTTATTTAACTGGCATTCTTTGGAGAAACAAACCTTTACTCTATTGAGATTGCCCATTAATTAAAATGAATACCTGTTAGTTACAATCAATCAAGTTGCAGTTTGGAAGTGCTCCCACTGCTCTCCCGCTCCAGCAGAGCCCAAATCCTGAGCCACTTGTGCTGCCTCTTTTGGCCAGGATGCACCCAAACCGTTTCATCCAGCTCCTGAAGAATTTTACAGCTGTCACGTCTCTTCTTCTCCTTCAGTAAATAGACAGCCAAAGGGACACAAAACTCCTGGTCCAACATTAAACATGTAGAACGCCTCCCTTATAGGTCTGGACAAGTGGGACAACTTGTAAATTAAAGAAAGACTACACCAGCTGGCTGATGGCCAGAATTGGTCCCTGGGGAGGACTTTAGGAGTGGTAACTAACCATAAGTACCCACAGCCTGGCAGTGTTTAATGGAATGTTGGCAGACATGCTGTACAGTACTAATAAATTAGTAATGAGAATTAATTAATAATAGTTCGCATTCATGTGGCACGTTCCTTGCTGCAATTTGCTTCTCATCCGGCTAAACAGGGACATGAGGAGCAGCTTATCTTCTAGAGATCTACCTTTGTTTAAACTGCTTTTGCATCTTCCATCTCACCCTCTCTACATCCCATCAAGATTTCCTCACACGCCTCAACTGTGGTTCTCTCGTGGACCCCTCTGTGTTCTCTCCCAGCGTCCACAACCTTCTGGAAGTGCCATTTGGACTGCAGGGCTCCAGGTGAGGCCTTTCCAATGACCGCTAGATCTGAGGGATTGCCTCCTGCATCCCACAAATGATTCCACTTTTCAAAAATTCACGTTACGTTGTTGAGTCTTGCCCAGCTTGTGCTCTCTGGGAACACCTGGATGCTTGTTTGGTCCCCCACTGAGTCTCCTACCTGTGTTTGTGCCCACCTATAGAGCCTTCCACCCCTCCTTATTGGACATTTGTTCATTCCATTTCACCAGTTTGTCAAAATCCTCTTACATTCTCATGTCTTTGCAGCATTTTTTGTTGTGTTCTTACCACCAAAATCAATGATGAAAACACTGACTGGTGCCAGATGAACAATTGCACCACAAATATCATTCCACTGGTCATTACTACCTACAGAAGATTTTATGACCTGTTTTTAATTAATTTTATAGGTCTTGACTATGTTTTCCTCATTTACTTTTGAGATAATGTATGAAATACTGAAGTTATTAATATCAATAAATGTGGAATCTGCACCTTTTTCCCTATCTGGAGCAGAGCTGGTCCACCAATAAGAGATGGACCAACTCTAAAGTAAGCAGTAGGAATTCAGAGAAGGGAGGAAAATAGTAGGACCTCCTTCTTTGATGCTGATAAATCCCTGGATGATGTTAAATTTTACCCTCATCTTCCTTTTTCATTTAGATGCATGTAAAAGCATATTGGGTAGTTTATTGTAATATTTGTCTGGTGATTCAGGTGGTTTGATCTCTTATTTTCTGGCTCTCCTCACTCTCCCGCCCCCATTTAACGACAAAATGTTGGGATCGACCTTTTCCAAACATCTGTGACTTGATCTATTCTCCACAGAGGGCAATGTGTCCGTGATCCCCACTCAGAGCTCTCAGGTTGCTTTTGCCAGCTCATAACACACCCTAACATAAAATAAATCAGACACAACGCATAGGAAATATTTGACTGATCCTGAACTTGCTGGAGCTGCAGAATCTCAACATTCAGTGCATTGTCCCAGCTCACCTCCTAATTGATCTAATCCATCTCCAGATCTCCAGCTCGTCATTTTGTTTGGCTGAGGTTCTTTCAGGAAAAGTATTTAGGCTCCTTTCCTAGGTTTTAATAAAGCTTCATAAATAAAAAAAATCATGGCTGTTCCCAGGCCAAGACCAAGCCCCAGATATGTGTGTGAATTGAACCCTCTGCTGGTGAATGATCTTGAGCAAAAATGTTAGCCCATTGCAAATACGAAATAGATTAGCCTAAACATTAGCTAAGGAAGCTGAAGTTACTTGTTTTGTCTCGTGCTTGTGATGGGCTAAAAGGTGCATCTGGACCTCTAAAATAATTGCAATTCACAATGATTTATTAAGATGCGAGAACCCATTTGTGAACCTGACCGTATCCTTTATGAAAACCAAAGAAATCTATTAAAAATCAATATGATGTTCGTAAATTCAGGCAAAACTTCTCTTTGTTTTATGAATAAAAAACCAGAGAAAAACTTTTGTGAGTTCAAACAAAAGTGATCTTTTCTGGGAAACACTAAAGTTCTACATGATCAATGGGAAATATTTTATTTGACCTGAACTGAAATTTTGAGCTTTTTAGCTTGTCTTACAGGAGGTTCATTTTTTAAACATTACCTGAACTCTTACATGAAAAATGCCAATTTAAAAAAAAAATGCAATTGAGAAAATGTCAAAATGAAAACTTTTAGGCATTTCTGAAACAAACATTTTAGATAAAAAATGCCAACATGAAATGTTTTGACACTTTGAAAAATGTCTCTCTCTTTTCAATCTGAAACTCCACCAAATTTAAACTGAATTTACCATTTGTCTAGAAAATAAGAATTGCTTGCGTTGGTAGTTTTCCCTGGATCAGCAGCTAATCTTCCTGCCAGGTTAGCATTGAAACATCAGCCAAGGAAGCGTACAGACAGGTTATAAAGCAGTTCTTGCCTTATTGCAGCTCAGACTTGGACTTTTTAGTGATTATCTATCTATCTATCTATCTATCTATCTATCTATCTATCTATCTATCTATCTATCTATCTATCTATCTATCTATCCATCCATCCATCCATCCATCCATCCATCCATCCATCCATCCATCTGTCTAATCTATCATCTTCATTCCTGCACTGTCCAGTGTCCAGCTTTCAGCTTTGCAGTTCTATGCTGCCCAAAACATAAGGGAGAGAGAAATGACTACTGTTTAACAAGTGAGCGATTTCCCATTGCATTAAAATTATTTTTTTTTTAATTTAAAAACCTCTCTAGTGGCAGATTTATGGAAGTTCATTACAGAAAAAAATGGTTTACCCACTAAACAGAAGCAAGCCCGTAATTCTGGATGAGTTTTAGGGTTTGCTATAGCTAAATCCTTAAATTAAAACAACCCCTTCCAGACTAAAATCCCGCCGTTCCAAAATAAGATCACAAGCTGCAGGGAAGCAGCGCCATGGAGTAGTTGGTGCTTGCACTGCATTTTTGGGATGGCTTTACCTGAGCGCAGTCTGGGTTCTACTCCAAGGGTTCTTCTGCTGCCTCTTGTGTGTTTGGACTGTCAGAACTCGGGGAGGACACGTGGAAGCGCAGACTGATGTGGCTGAGGGGCTGCTGGGAGGTGTTCATTCCCCCCGGGAATTCCTGCCGGGGAGGGGGGTGGGACAGGGAGGATGCAGGAACACGGCTGTCTCTCAGGAGTGCAGGGCTGGAAGGAATTGGTGGCTGTCCACGGGAGCACTGTAAGAGTTTGAGAGGGGAGAGGAGCGGGGTGCTGGTGGCATTTGTACCTGGGTGGCAGGCTCTGGAGAGGCACTAAGGCCAGTGGAGGGGGCTGAGCAGGCCTCATTTCAATTCTCTCTGGCGTGCTTTAGCTTAGAGCAGCCTTTCAGTGTTCAGGAAGAGGCAGGGAAGGCTTAATATTGGCATTTCCATTTCACAATGGAGATGGTTTTACATCTCTTAACTCTGGCTTCTTGCCCTCTTTGGAGTTAAGTATCTGTGGGCTCCTTCTTTGACTTTTAGGGGATTTCATAATCCTCCTGGCTCTAGTTTAAATAGTGCAGGGCTTTCATGTTTCTTGTTAGCTAATGTGAACGAGGAAATTGAGTAATGGGAAGTTATTAAAAATTACCCAGCATTGAGATGAATGGGAAAAAAGTTTGTCCACTGCAGTAACTCCTGTCCATCACCTGGGCTGTGTGGATCCCTGCCAGCCAGGGTTCAGCCCACTGTGCTGCCATGTGTAAATTACCTCCCTAAATGCAGCAAGCTAACACCGCTGCTCCATGCTGAGTCCTAAATTGACACCGAAAGGGAAACTTCCATCCAGATTGGAAATACAAGGAAATTGAGCAGACTAACCAGTAATGCAAAAAGTTCTGAAACCACAATGGTTATTAAATAAAGCCAATTTTTTTTTTTCCTGCAGACATTAAGTCAGTGTTTAAAAATACAAACATCTAGATAATTAGAGAAACTTCAAATCTGTCTTCATAGTGCTTCAGCAGGATGACATTGTCAGCTATTCTATTTTGTATTGATTTCCACAAAGCTCAGTTATTCCCAACCTTCCATTTCAAATGCAGCACCTTGTTTTCCTGTATCTTGAAGCAAAGAAATTAGATAAAAACTATTGATTAGCAAGGCACAGAGGGGAGTGATGTCTGTAACCTTCCTTTGTCTTGCAGCTCTGCAGCTGAGGCAGCAGTAATAGGATTCTGTGCGAGTGCGACTGTGATGAGGTCACACTGCTGAGAAGGGAATGAAAACACTGCAGTCAGCGAGATCTCTTGCTTCTCTGATAGTTTTTGATATTGTTTGTCAAATTGCGATTTGAAGGTTATTTCTCTGGAGGCTAAAGTTGCCTTGCTCCTCTTACGCACTTGGCTGGGCTTTTAAAAATCATGCATTCATATAAGCAGCTCCTTCTCGCTCAAAGTTTCTGGCTCTTATTTGGAGCCAAAATAAGGAGCAAGAAGAGCTTCTCCTGAAATTTTCCATCATTGTGAGATTAGAGCAGTTATTTGTTAAAAAAAGTTGGATTTGTTTGGTCTCTCTACCTCTCCTTCCTCCCTTCTTTTTCACGAGGGTGCCGCAGTCCTCTTCATTTCAAAACAGGTTCAATAAACACTTTCAAGGCACATGAGCCGTGAAGGGTTATGCTGATTTAGTACATAAGGGTGTAGCATTTATTGGTATCATTACTCAAGAAAGAGATGAGGAATTTCCTCATTTCATTTGCCTTGGGAAACAGGCGTTTTGTGACCTACCTTGGGCAATGGCAGAACCGAACAGAAAGTTCAGAAAAATGATTCATGCTTTCCCATTCTGAATGGGCTTTACCACTGTTACTCTTTTATTTCTTCATAGCAGTGACGCTGCTCGTGGAGGTGGCAAGGAGAAAACCGAGGGTCGTAGAATCAGAGAATGGTTTGGATTGGAAGGGACATTAAGGATCCTCTGTTCTCAACCCCTGCCCTGGGGTTCAGGGATCTCTTTCCTGGGAGAGGGTGTCAGTGTCAAATACAGGATAAACACAGATTACCTGACCCTCAGGACTCTACTTTTGGTGCATAAGGCAGCTGCATTCCTCTCTTCCCACAGAGGAAGAAACCACATGGGGCGTGCAATGTCTTCCTCAAATCAGGCCTTAGGGGGTTTTCCTCCCTTTGGAAAGCTCCCTTGCCCTAGTTCTCCTCCCGTAACAAGACACTGGAAGATTGGTATGGAGATAGCTGGCTAAGAAAACCCTCCAAATAAACTTCTGGAATTGCATGGCAGTAACAGGATGCCTTTAGCAGGCAGCTGCCTTGTCTGTCTGTGCAAAAACAAGAATGTCAGGTCAAGCTGCATAGTTTGAGGTTTGATGTCCCACCCTCTCAAATAAGTGATGTGGGAAGGAGTCTTCTGGGAAAACTCCTTCCCCAGGCTTGTTACTGTGGGGGTTTTTGTGGGAAGCACTGAGACTTTCCCATCCCCTCCTTTCCCCCATGCGATGCTCTGTGATCATAACACATGGAACTATCTCATGCTTCCAAGAACTCCTCCAGTGCTGAACAAGCACACTCTGGGTGTTTTTCTTTAGCCTTTGTTCTAGTCTCCATGGTCCTGAGGACATCATTCTTTACTCCCTTTGTTTCTTCATCCGTGTGAAGAAGGTGATATTTCCTTTCTCGAGGGCGATTGTGAAAACTTTTTGATGTTTTTCTTTTCAATCCCCTACCAGATGTTGGGTGCTATGGGAGAGCAAAGCATCTTGCTGTACTTGATTTATTTATAAGGGAAAGTTGATGCCACTTCAGAGATCCTTTTTTCACCCTCCCTCTCCAAGTAATCTGCTGGCAAGGCTGTGTTCATTTGCTGTTGTTTATCTGCTGTCTGTTATCTTCCTCATCCCCTTTATGGCTGTGCTTAAGGTCCTGAATGAAGCAGCCCCACAGGTCAAAAAAAGAGCTGTGGGAATATTGCCTCTGGACTGGCCACTGAATGGCTCACCGAGGGCTGGACAACCGGAATCATCCAGTGCCTGATGCGATACCTGCCAGCTGAATGGATGGAATTGCGTCCTGTTGGTCCAGGACTGCAGTATTTATTTTCTCTTTAGCATTCAGCATCACCTCTGTGCTCCCAGAGAGGCATTAAGAGTGGAGACTCAAAAAGATATTAGAGGAAAGCAGTGAGTGGGGAAAAGGCTTGAAATCGCATTATTCTTTAGAAAATGGGCAATTGCAGTGAACTAAACACAAACAGCACATTCTTCAGATCTCTAGGGGGGCAGAGCTTGGCTGACAGTTCTTTTTTTTTACCCTGCATTGTTTCAATGGATAAGTATTTTCTCTTAATTCCCACTCACCTTTTCATTGAATGGTTTTGACACCCACCCCCGACTCCCCCACCCCAAATATATTGCTGAGTGTGGCATACCCAAAAGGGCATGTGACTGTGGTGAGAGCAGCATCTGGTGCTGGAAAGAAATGAAACTCCAGTAAGATCAGAGTGGTACATGAGCAGGCATCCCTGCCATGTCCCTATCCAGAGAGAATCGGGGAGCGGGGGGGAAATCACCTTTACCCACAGGACTTGGGTAAATTTTGTATTTAAACCTTAACTATTCTTGGCCACTATTCGGCATATTTTCATGCTTGGTCATCTGTCTCTCAGCAAGATCTAAAGGACTCAGCCAGGTGCAAAGATAATTGTTTCCTTATTTCAGGCAGCATCTGCGCAGCCATTTGGGAGGCTCATCTGTAAAAGGTGACAGGCTCAGGTAGCAGCCTCCAAGTCCCACCTCTGGAGCTCTGGTGGCTTCCAGCCCCGCTCAAACAAAGCCTGTGTGACCCACAGTGGAGAGCACTGGGCAAAGAGAATGCAGCTGTGCTGAGGAGAGTGAGCCAGGCACCTCAGGAGAAAACAAGGAGCAGGACAAGTTTGGTTATCACAGAGAGAAAGACTGCAGTCTCAATTTTCCATATTTTGCTCTGACCCCAAATTACCCTTCCTTCATGTGAAATGCTTCCGTTTCCCCATATATTATATTAATCTGTTTTATTTTACAAGGCTGTTTATCAGCAGCCTGTGTGAGCCCTGATTGCCAATTCTCTGCATTTACTGCTAATGAAGAGCCACGGCCACCACGATTTTAATGGTTCTGTGATCTGTAACTCCGCACATCTGGCGTTAGTGGCAGTTTATCTTCTACCCCAACGTTCTGTTCTTTCAGCGGATGGTTTGTAGGAAACTTCTCTGAAAGACAGGGAGCGGCAAGAATCTGGCATTGGGCAGGAGGGGTGAGCACAGCCTCTGGTGCTCTGTGCACAGCCCTCCTGCCCACCCTGTTCCTGAGGAATAGGAACGTTGTAATTAATGAGAAATAATAACGTACTTCTGGCTGAAGCCGAGGGGGGTTTGTGTTTGGTGTAGCCAGAGGGCCCAGGTCGGGTGTTGCTGGGTTCTCTTACAGATTTGGAAATGTGCTACTTGTTCTGTGTAGCTCTGTTGCTAAACAGACATTTTCATTTCTAAGTACTTGCCTGCTTTCTTTTGTTACCCCAAACTGCCAAAATTAGAGGCATCTGACACAGAAAGGAAGTCAGTTTTGTTTAATTTATCTCAGATTTATTTTGTGACATTTCCTGGATACATTTACCCATCACATTATTAAACAAGAGTTTATTTTCTGGAGGCTAGAGCTTTGCCTATATTTCAGTAAGACAGGAATTTAAATACTGTCAACATGCTGAGAAATTAGAAAGTCTTTCAGGTGTGTTTCCAGGAGAAAGTTCAGAGCTCCACTATCTCTCCTAACAGTTGCCCTGGGGCTTTTTCAAACGTATAATCTGATTTTTCCACTGATTTGAAATGTAAAAAGAGAATTTTCACAGAAGACAGAGAAATCCATCTGAAAATAATATTTATTTTTTGCAATTTGCTTCTTTAATTATGATGATAAATTTCCACTATTTGGCAACAGCGCAAAGAAATAGGCTCTCGCACGTCTTCGTTCCTTCAGGAGGAAGGGAGAAAGTGGGTCTTGCTCAGAAAGCAATTCCCCCATTCAGTCACGTAATTCTCGTCACTCACCCCAGCAAGTGATGAGAAACCCCTTTTTTTGCCTCTCCCGTGGGAAGGATGTTTGGCTGTGACTCAGAAAGAAAAACCTTTTTT
>VZRN01003130.1:104125-150684 GCA_013397935.1 Dasyornis broadbenti | reverse complement strand
AAAAAAAAAATCTTTTTTTTTTTTTTTTTTTTGGACAGACTTTGACTAACTCGGGACAAAACTCTAGTGAGGAAGTCGTACAGTTTCTAATCTGCCTTTATCTCTCAAAAATGCTCAGTTGTAATGAGGAACGTGCTTGCATACACATTAATCGCCTCAGTAAAGGCACTTCAGAGGTGCTGATAGGCCGTGGAGTAGCTGACAGGGAGTTGGGATTGTTCCCAACTGGGAGACCCTAAATGAGGATCGAAGACCCAAATGCCTCAGATGTGCTTTTTTTGGACACGATGACTCAAATACCAGTTTTGCACCTTGAATCCATCTGTTGAGCAAAGGATCATCCAAAAGTTGTTGCAGGGTTGTTCAGATATTTTCCTGGGGTTTAGGTGTAGAAAATGAGTTAATTTAAATCTCTCTTTTGTAGCAGCATACACAAGCTTGTTGTTACTTCTTCCTTTTCATTGCAAATGAAATATGTATACTTATAAACATATTTATTTAAACCATATGCTCCACATTATGTTTTGGGGCAGATACTTTATGATTTGGAGAGAAGAAAAAATATTATAACTTAACATATAGATATTTTCTATAGATTCTACTCCCTGGACATTTGTATTCATGGGACTATGGTCTGTTAGGGGAGAGACCTGGAATTTTCTTTTTAATTTCTCTATTTCTGCTTGTCCTTTGCACTGACTCGTGCCCTGTGTGTGCCAATGTGAAATGTTTCTTGATGATGTTTTTATTAGGCAAAGGAGAAACCCTGAAGACAGTAAACACCCAACATGTAAAATGTTTTACAGTGCTTAGCACTCTGCAGACTAGTTCAAAATAACTGCAAAGCCCATTTCATATTCAGAATATCTGAATGGGCCTTGGTTCTGGATAAAGAAGAGGGAGCAGAACTGGATGAACTGGGTGTATTAAATTCTTTATTCAAAAGCATCATCCCTTTTCTGCTTTTGTATTTCCCATGACTGGATTTTCTTAGTTTTTCCTCTTCTGGATTGTTTGGCACATGCTTCGTGCAAATACACTGAAATCACGGGTCTGGTCAGGAGCTCTTCCCATTCGCCTGGTTTATGGCACTCCGTTTTCAATTTTAGCCATATGGGCTTTTTGGTTTGGCTTCTTGTCTTTTTTATTATTCCGTGCCTTCTTAATTGTAGCTTTTACAAAGAAATGGAGAAAGAGTCATAAAGACAATAAGACAAATCATTCCCAAAGCAAATATATGAGGAGAAGAGTTGGCGAAATATTTACATGATTTGAATTTTCTGTCAATGTTCCTAAAAATAGAACAAAGAATTAAATAAAATAGTCAGATGATTTGTTGGTGAAAGGAATAAAAAAATTGCAAACATGAGAACAAATGTTCGTTTTTATTCCAAGAAGTAGTTCTTGGCAGTATTTCGGAAGCTCTAATAGAGAAGAAGAAACGTAGATTTTTATCCCACTTGAGCATAAATCAGTGCACTAGACTAAACAATATCTATTGTACAGTGCACCGAGTTCTTCTATTTTGTACAAATGTTCAATTAACTCTGTAAGCTTAGTCTGCAAACTGTAAGGAGGCTTAGCCACCTTCTGATCAGCCAGTCCTGCAGGTCACTGCCATCGTCCTGCAGCAAAAATGAGTTCTGTGTGGGGAAGCCTTCCAGTAGCATTCCAAAATAACAGCAATCACCTAATTACAGCGTGGTCGTGCTAAAGGTTGCTATAATGACCACCAATGATGATGAATAGGAAGGCAGTGGCGTGAATGAAATCATAATTAGTGGAGCATGAGGTAGGTGTTATGTTAAACATCCAATGGAAAAAAATGAACAGCGCTGCACAGGTGGACTGGAACGTTACATGTAGAACTCAGCCTGCAACAATCCCACTTTCAGAAGACAAGAATAACCCTTACATCATTTGTTAAGCCAGTTCTGGGTTTTATTCTCCAACTAGGAAAGCATGTGCTGGGTGTGACACACTCCAGATCTCCTCTCTGCTCTGCTCAAGGTGCTCTGTACCTGCCCCAGCCTGGCTGTGTTTGATACCAACCCCCTGGCCTTCTCTTCCCTGGAGACAGGCACTTTTCCTATGAATTGCTTTCCTCGGAATTCACCAGCTACTGAGAAAGGAGAAACTCAACGGCAGCAGCAGGACGGTGGAGGTGCTCCAAGCCCAGTGCAGGCAAATGATAACTCAGGTTTCCACTCACTGCAAGCCTGGGAAGGGTTTCATATCCTGTGTGTGTCATAGACAAGTGAAAAATTTGCTGCTATTGAATTAGCAAACCAGCAACATTTATACTGTTTAGGTTGCAGAGGTTTCCATCAACACTAAATAGGTGATTTTTGATTGTTGAAGAATATGCAGCGCTAAGGTGGCGTCTTATGTCTGCCATTGATTTCCCTGCTGCTGCCTTCAAAACTGGTGGTTGCGGCTGCATCTGCTCTCTTCTGTAAATGTCAGGGTCTCCAGGTGAGCTCTGGAGCTCAAGTGTTTGCTTCTGTCTTTGCATGTTCTCGTGTTTCTGGTCCGAAATTACAGTGCTGCAGGATGTCCAGAAATCTGGTACATAAATGTATTTTCAGGACAGCAGAACAACTGATCTTTTCTTGAGTGGGTCAAAGAGATGGTCTTTAAATCAGGAAGTTTAGGTAGGAGGAGGAAAAGGGAAGAAACTGTTGCTGTTAAAATTAGGGTCCCCCACTATAAAGAACTGAATCCAGTTGCCTGGATTATTGCAACTGTGATGTAAAAATACAGAATGTCTTCCAGATTGGCTCTCAAAGTACTTTTTGGACACAAAATACCCTCCTGAGAAAGTCTACCCATCGCCCTGGAATGTGCCATTCTCTGTGGAGAAGGTTGAAACCCTTCAGTTGCCCTTTGCGCAGCTCAGTGGCTTTCATGGGAAGAGTTGCCTGACAGTGAGAGATGTGCCGGAGAGATTTCGAGTACCAAACGTGGCCATTTCTGGAAAAAGGTCATTTTTCAGTATCACTCTTTTGCAAGACTGGACCACCAGAAGCAGAGCTGCCAGAGGAACTCCAAGGAGGGGAGGCAGAATCATCGGTGATGGCTTTGGTTTCCTCTATTCTTGTGTCTCCTCCCGTCAGTGCCTCACCCCAGGGCTGATGCAGGTGCCCTGTGATAGATGCCTGCTGCCTCTTATCTCAAACAGCTTTGAAAACCTCCTTTGGCAAGAAGCCCAAGTTTGAAGGAGCAATTCTGTTTCAGACCAAACTTACAAAGAATCTGGAAAGGTAACAGGCTCTGCTGGCTGTTGTTTCTGTCCCCTCCTCTGCTGTCTGCTCTCCAGATTAGTTTTTCAATCTGAATGTCTGGTTGCTTCTCATCTTGCTGATGCAAAGTCTCTCAATATCCAGCAGGAGAAAGGTTCTCATTGCTCTCAGTAATCTTTGGATCAGGCCATTAGCTTCACTTAAGCTTTGAGTCTGGTTCTGCAAAGTTCAAAGGATTTATAGTCTCTGCTTCAAGTCTTTATCCAGTTTTTCTGAGTTCACTTAACTCTGTAGATATGGAAGGTGTCAGCTCTTCACCTGAGTATGAGCTGTATCAGCTGCTACCAATAGCACAGACGTTTAATGTAGGAAGGAAGGAAAAAAGGACATTGTATTTTAATGTTTCACTTGTGAAACAAGAGGAAATATCTTCAACCTGTGATACATCTGGGTTGCTTAAGCTATGAATGAGGCATTGTTAGATGAATATTAAATATACATGTATATATTAAATATTTAACTTGATCTTTGTTCAGTTTTCCTTTCTTGTAATTCCTTTTCAGTGTTCATACAAAACAAACCTGATTTTTGTACTGCTTGCCAGTAGTGACCTCAAATTTTCTGTTTGTGTTAATAATATCAATTACCTGCACACATGAGTCACGTTGAACTTTGTTACTGCATTGGAGGAGTACTTTTTTGAATATGCCCACGACGCTTCTTGCCGTGAAAATGCTCCATATTGCTTGAAATAGCCGGTGAGTGCACACGTTATTTCATGCACATACAGCTCTGAAAGTTCTTCGTTCCTAAACTTACTCAGTAAAAAGCTGAACCATGCAACTGCACAGTAACTTAAGCAGAGATGAGAAATGAACTCCAGAGAAATGTTGTTATCAAGCACAGGCATGAAGGCAACCTGAACTGGTGTTTCTCAACAGTCCCTGGAATCCCCAGGTTTGCTGCAGACCACAAGGATATGTTAAACCTTAGCCTGGTGTGTACCCACAGTATGTCCCCTACAGCTGTGAACTGCTACTCTTTGTTTAGGACTGGGCAAGGCTCCAGTGGCTCTGTTCTTACAAGGAATGCATTTTCCAGTGTTTTGCGTTAATGACTATTATTCAAGCTGAAGTCAGTTCCTTTCTCACACTATTTTAGGCTGTGTGTGGTAAACCTTTGTGCCACTCTTCTCCTCAAAAAATTCTGGTATTTTCTGGCTAAAACCGATACAAATTATATCAAGCTCTTTATCTTATGAAATAAGTGTTGGTTGTCTTCATAATGAATCAATCCTGAAATGAAGCAGGTTGGTATTTCTGCTGGCCTGCTGACCCTCCTTTTTACTGCTGCTGCTCCACACAACAGTGTCGGGAAGTTCCTGTTCTATCTGGTGATGTACAAATAGAGAACAAAAGGCCCCTGCCCTGAAGGCTGAAAGTTTAGATATTTCTATTGATTGAATAAATATTGGACATTGGTCTTTTCTCACCAGAAGGTGATACATTAGGGCAACTGTTTCCGGGAGAGATAAACAGTGAATTCTGAGGATGGAAAGGAATGAAGCATGGAGGGAGACTCGCTGTAATGAAGGGAAGCCAGTGTGTGACTGTGTAATATTCCCGCTCTCTTCCTCCCTTTGCTTTTATTTCAAGCTGAGACTTCATCAATCACACTTTGAATACAGCTCCTACGTGTGTGTTTTCCAGTGTTTACTCCATCCTTGTGCCTCTGAGATGGTTTCACATCCTTGCTCTCAGGGAAGGAGTGGATCCTGGGAGGCTTCAGCCTTTGTGTGCAGGACTCTCCAACCATCCTGTCTCCCTCTCTTGCATTATCCAAAGCCTGTCTCTTCAGGAACCCTTCAGGAAAGTGTTTACCTTGGATTCTGGGCCACAGCTACCACTGCATTGCTCAATACCTACATGCAGATCTCTCAGGCATTTTAGTCCTTAGTTATCATCTACAGAGTGTTGAGATTTCCATTTAAATCAAATTTAATTAAATGGGACCTCATATTTTTTGAAACTGTATAGGGGAAAGTTGTTTTTTATTTTCATTTTAAAGTGAAAATACTGCTTAGAATTTTTATTTTTAGATCTTTCTTTATACATACTTTTCTTTGGTAGGCTTAGTTACACAGTAGGGTAATTTGATTTTTAAAATTTAAAGCTTCTTAGGAGTACAGTTAAGAAAACATACCCAGGGAAAACAAGATGTTAGTATCATCTGAAGGAAAACCAACACTAGTTATGAAATAATTTCAATTTAAAAATAACTTTGACCAGTTTTATTCTCCATTCAGTGACAACAGCGCCGATAAAATGTATCTAATTAACACCCAGCAGATAACAATTATCTTGTATAATTATGATGAGCTTGTTTGTTCTTTAATTGACAGCTTAGGCAATATTTTATGATGTTTATTTGACCTTGGAGCTAATCTGCACCCTGCTCCCGTGCGCTGCCAAACGCGTGGCTCCTTGGATTTCCATCCCCAGCGCTTGCGCTCGGCCCTCGTTACCGTCACTGTCACTTGGGAGTGACGTGTCCTGCCCCCTGTGACTGCACAGGGTCACTCTGATCCCGGCAATTGCTGCCCCTCTGCTGCCTGTCCGGCCGTGTCTGTGTGTCCCTGCTGGGAAGCAGCTGACTCTGGAGCAGCCGCGCAGCATTCGCTGCTCCTCGGAGCCAGGGATGCTCCCTGTCAGAGACCCCAGCTCCGGGTGTGGCTGCTGCCTTCCCGTGGAGCTGATGCAGATTCTGCAACAGTCCCACAATCTGTTAAAAGGGACCCAATGGTTCAATCACCAAATGGCTGTGCTGGTAGAACAGATGCACTTGGGTTTTGTGCATCCTCAATGCTTTGGGAGGATTTTATTTCTCCTACTGAATAAAATCTCTTTGCTGTCCTGTAAATAATGAGGTCTTGTGGGCTGGTACCTGGCTACCACAATAATGAGCAAAGCTGTGGTTTCCCCGTATTGCCTCACTATCCTTGTCCTTGGAGATTTGGAATGAAGGGGAATCTCCAGTGTGACAATCCCACTTGGCACACGGTATGCTGTGTGAGTCAGATTAATGTGAGGGGTTACGTCTCCAAAACAAATTTTAAATTAATTTAGTGAGAAACAAATGGGAAACATCCCCAAACAAGGTTTTGTCTGATATTTCTGGATGTTGGGGATTCCATTAGAGATGGAAATAGCCTGGGAACAGCTTTTCTTATCACATCATTGTGTCCTTTTCACTTCAAGGCAGTATTAGAAAGTGCAGTGGTGCATAAGACTTAGTAATAACTATTATTATTTGTTAAGCAGTGCCTTTTACAGTGCCCACAGCATTGGGGGTTTTGTCCTACATGGATCATTACTTTGGCTATGCAAGATTTTTCAAACAGGAAGTGTCCTTGATGATTAGAGAGAGATTATCACCAAGTACTGCATTTTTATTTGGGGGTTTTTGTTGGTGGTGGTTTTTTTTCCTAAACGAAGGGACTGAGCTTCAGTCTAGTTATCTGTAGTAGTTCTCTGTAGTAGAATTCTGGTTTGTGGATGAGATAAAATATATCAAACCACTTAACCTGGTCCTCACTCAACATAAATTGGTTGAAAGCAGATGTAGAAAAATGCCCTGCATGGGCTGTCAAGACTTTATGTCCCTGAGCTGGCAGTATGGCCAAACCCAGTCCAGGTGCTTGGGTTCTCAGATGTTGGGATAGATTCTCTTTGTCCTTTAGGATGATTTTATCTGCGTATGAAAACCAAGGTAATGGACAGCTGGCTGTCTAGCTTCATTAATTGAGATATTCCATCGAAAACCAACAGATAAGGGTTTGGGTTGGCAGGAGCTGAGGGTTTCGTGTGGTATTTTCCCTTCTTTTTGAGAAGGATTCTGTAGAGGCAAATCTCGTTCAAGTTAAACCAAGGCAGATTTATGTATCTATTACTGGTGCATAAAATAATAAATGTAATAAAGTTTGGAGATGTATCCAAGAGATTTACAGTAAGAAATCTTCTGAGGGGACCTTATAGTATTATCTGACCTTTAAAGTAAACTGGAATTTATTCAAATGCCATAGGCACAAATTCTATACTTCCTTAAAATTCACAGCATAACTATTGATAGAATTAATAAAGAATAATTTTTCAGAAAAAGTGAACATATGGCTTGTTATTACTGACTTCAAGCCACAATCAGAACATTATCTAAATAACTCCAGAATACCAGCAGTATGTTCTCAAGTATCTCGTACATTAGAGCATGACTCCTCAGATACTTTGAGTGTATGAATGTTCTGTTGCCGATCTTTCAGCAGTGTTGTCTATGTTCTGACTCCTAATCCCATTAAAAATCTTTATTTTCAGGATTTTATAAAGGTACTGTAAAAATTTTAAGTGGGTTTGAGGTGACATTACAAACTTTTAGCTTGGGGATGTTTTTCAGAAACTGAAACATTAATTAGAATCAGTCTAAGTACCCACAAGTATTTTTCCTTTTTTGTTGTTGTTTCTTGTGGTGTTGGCTCTCCTGACGCTTAATTGCTCTGATTCTTTTTCAGTGTAATTTTCCAGTCCTTTACTCATGTTCCTTCCAATCTTCCTGAGTTGAGTAAATAGATGCAGTGGGATTAGCTGAGAAAATGTAAGACTTGCAGAATTTTTCCCAGTCTCAGGGGAAAAATATTGCAGCTTTTCTCCCTAAGTTTTTTGCTGATTCTAGTGACCAGACAACTCCCAGCCAGCTCTGGCTAAAGACATTTTAAAATGTTTTCAGAGACAGGCAGAATAATTTCTCCTGGGCTGCTTCCCCCACCAGGTTGCCATGTACTTCTGCAGAATAGGCTCGAACCAAGTGCACTGGGCAGGAGACTCGGAGCACTGGGAATTTAATATTGCTCAGCTAATTTGGCTGTGAGCCATTTTATTCCTCTCCGTTTCATTGATGTATCTATTTAAGTGCTTGAAGAACTGGGGGCTCTCTCGCAGCAGGGGTTAGAGGAGTGCATTGCAGGAGGGATCCTGACCTTGTTTGCGGCCTTCTGTTTTCTGAGAATGAAGTAATAATAGAATGAGCTCGTTATATGGAATCGTGGAATGGTTTGGGTTGAAAAGGACCTTAAAGCCCATCTTTCTCCACCCCTGCCATGGCAGGGACACCTTCCACTATCCCAGGTTGCTCCAAGTCCTGTCCAACCTGGTCTTGGACACTTCCAGGGATCCAGGGGCAGCCACAGCTGCGCTGGGCACCCTGTGCCAGGGCACCAGCATCCTCACAGGGAGGAATTTCCCCCTTATACCTAACCTAAACCTCCTCACTTCCAGTTTGAAGCTATTTCCCGTCATCCTGTCACTCTAGGCCCTTGGAAATAGTCTCTCTCCATCTTTCCTGTTGGCTCCTTCAGGCACTGCAAGGCCACAATGAGGTGACCCCAAAGCCCCTCCTCTCCAGGCTGAGCAATCCCAGCTCTCCCAGCCTTTCCTCCCAGCGGAGCTGCTCCATCCCTCTGCTCATCCTGGTGCTCCTGTGGACTCTCTCCAGCAGCTCCAAGCTCCTTCCTGTGCTGGGCCCAGGGCTGGAGCAGCTCTGCAGGTGGGCTCTCACCTGAGCAGGGCAGAGGGGCAGGATCCCACCCTCCCCTGCTGTCGTGAGGCAGCGTTTTAAAGGCTTGCACCTAACAAAGGCAGCAGCTGTGGAGAGTTGCTATTGCCCCAAGTCAACACACACAGAAAGGCCGCTAAATGCAACTCCATTTTCTTGGCCTGGGTGCTCAGAGGAAAGAGGAGAAACCGGCTCTTAGGAACAAGAAAGAAGAGACTGCCTTTATTGAAAGAAAAGCCAAAAGGAGATGCACCTCCTTCCACCAAAACAAACAAACAAAGAAGCCAAAACTAAATAACCCCTCGGCTCCACACTGTGGATCGCAGCATCACAGCTCTTTGTTGAGCCCCACTCTGCAGAGATTTCTGGCTCCTTGCTGCATTTTGAAGCTCTCTTGCTATTTAAATTATCCTTAGGAGACAGCCTTGTGTCTTTACTTGGCTGCCTTTGCTTTTTTTCCACTTCATTTTTTTCTTGATGAGTCATTCTACCAGCCTCTACCCTCTCATCAGATAGACCAGACAATGAAGTCACTGGGGTTGCCTGAGAGCAAAATTGGCCCCATTATCCACAACCACTGTGCCTTGTCACTGATAATATACTGCTCAAGGGCTGGTCCTCAAAGTTGGATGGAAAATCACCAGGGACAAGAAACCTGCTATCCAAACAAAAATATTTGTTGAAGTTCTTTTGGTGTGTGTTTTAAATTTGGTGAAATGCTTCCAGCTGAAAACAGGAAATCGCACACAAATAAAATTGGTGTTCTATTTTGTCAATGTAGAAGAGAGAGCAAATTGTCCGATAGTGTCCCTTGTGTGCACCAGCTTCAGCCTTCTGAAATTAGCAGTGGCCGGAAACTTTTATTAGGGTTCTAGTATAAACCAGAAGACTTTATAACAGAAGGAGAGGAAAGAAGGATGCTTGACAAAAATGGTTCTTCATTAGCTCAGTACAGAAGCAAGGTTGAACGGTCATTTCCAGAGGAACCTGGGTGGAGAAATACCTGTCCCGGAGAACTTTATTCTAGAAATAAAACACACCAAATATGAGATGGGAAACAGAACATGGATGAGGGAAGTGACGTTTTCAAAAGAGTATGGCAGGTCAGTAGCTGCCTAGAAATGGTGCTTGGGCTTTCTGTTTCTCTTTCTGTTCTTTCTGCTGAGCCACAGACCCTGCAAAGCATAAAGAGACCCAGATAGTGCTGATGGCTTGTGGTCTGCTCCGTTGAAATAACAAAATGCAGCTGGTCTTTTGGGATCTGTAGTAATCTGATGAGGAATTCCATAATAACTGCTAATATTAAACCTTTTACAAGTCTAACTACTCACATCAATAAAGGACGGAAGAAAAGCTGAACAGGAAAGAAACTTAAGTCCTGCAAAACCATAGCCTCCATGGAGACCTCTCTTCCTTCCTTTTGGTATTTTTAACAAGAGGAAAATCTTTTTATTGCTTAGCTATTCCATTCATAGAGTTGTTCCCATCAGTGGGCTTTGGAGAGACTCAAGAGGCTGAGTTTTATCATCTGCCAAAGGCGATCACTCTTTTGATTCAAAACTGGTGCCCTGTCCTTAATTAATTATTTTGTTTGCATCACTCTGTTCTGAGCACAGCTGAGCCCCCACGATTCTGTGCCCTCGATTAATTTAGTATAAACGGATGCTTTCTCTTCCTGCTGTATCTCCAGCCCGGGAACCCTGAGTGCATTGCTAAAGGTGACTGAAATCTGCTGGGAGAAAGGAGAATCAGAGCTCTGAGGAGCTGCTCAGGCTGCTCTTTACGTCATGTCTGCAGAGACCACAGACAGTCTCAGCAGTGCTGAGCCAGTGACACTTCCATCCTCCCTCAGGAGGGAGAACCTTATGTTTGCAAACTCGCCCCAGGAGCACAGTCCAGAAGGTGACTACTTTCATCTGTCTGTTAAAATCATCTTGCGCTATTTTTCCAGCCTGATTCTATCTCACCAACTGTCTGGCTTGACTGTTTTGCCGTGATTCTTGCTTGCAGTTTGTCACACTGATGGAAGATTAGCTCTCTCTGTGTGTGTGTGGTTTTTTTCCTATTTTTTTTTCTTTTTCTTTTTCTCTCTCTCTCTTTTTTTTTTTTTTTTCCCCCTCCTCTCATTTCCCAGTGTGGCATTTAGGATGGAGCCTGAAAATATTGAACAAACTGCTGATGTCCCCAAGACTCAAATGTGTGAAAAAGACTCGTAAATGAGTCTAGCACACTCAGAAACATTCTTAACATCTGTTCAAGCAGGAGTCCCAACTCCCTTTCTCTGAAAGCACAATTTGTCCTCCCTGTTATTTAAAACTTCAGATTTCTTTAGATTTGAATAATATTAAAGTGGAGCTAAGGAAAATAAACTCTCTGATTATGGATAAAGGAGTTACAATGGGGTGTGTGGTGGGGATGGGGCAGAATTAGAGAGTTTTCACTGCAGAGTGTCCTCAGTTTCTCTTATATTTGAGTTTCGTCCTTAATCAGCAGTATGGAAAGTAGTTGCAAGCCCTGTGGATTACGTCCCCTGGACTGGTAGACGTGGGTTTAGTGACTGTTCTTAGAGAGCAGGAAAAGATCAAGTGTTCTCCTCTGAAAATTTACTGCTTAATAGAGTGAAGGGCACCTTAAAACTTGATAAAAAGGATTTTAGGTGCTTTTTTTTTCATATATACTCCTGGTGAGACAAAAAAAAAAAAAATTGTCTCTAACTCACTCAAATGTTGTCTGGCAGTGAACATTTCAGGATTCTGTCCCCAAAATACAGTTGCAAAACTCTCAACACTTCTGCAATTTAGTGAGAGAAAGGCTATAAATAGCCAGCCAGCCAGAGGCACAGCAGGGAGAGCCCAAGGGTCCGAGCTTCCAGCCTCTTTCTGCAACCACAGTAAAGAACTGCAGACACAAACACGACAACGGGAAAGAAAAAAGCAACTGGTAGCTCTGAAAATAAGTAAAATAAATGGCTGTGTTTAATAAAGATGCTGAATGGGCTCTGCAGTTTGCTGGGCTCTGAGGATGCTGCAGTATCCTCTGCTCGGGGATGAAGTCATGGCATTCCAGCCCACATCCAGCACTCCCGGGCTCTGAGCACGCAGCCCCTGCAGAGGGAGGATCCTGCTGCAGGATCAGTGTCTTGGGGAGCAGCTCTGAGCTGTTATCCTGGTGTCCAGAGCTAAATCCCACTGCTGGGCAGGACTGCAGCAGGCTGGGAGCTGTGAACAGGGGTTTGAGCACAGTTTTAATGCAGGTGGATGAGAAATCTGTGCAATATTGTGAGTATTCCAGGGAACGGAACAACTTTAATCACAATTAATCCATTAGCATTCCGTATTTAAGTGACATTTATTGCTACAAATGTCTTGTGATGGTAACAATAGTGGCTCTATTACAATTATCCCACCTTTTAAAATCCATACCGCTACTTTTAGTTCTTTTTGATAGAGAAATTATGTAAGTCATGAGTCTTGTTGCTGATGTGGTGAAGAAAGATGAAATACTTTTCCTCTGGAAGGTTAATGTGCTGCAAGTCTTCCCATCATTAGGAACAAAAATATACCAGCAGGTGGGATATATCCAGAACAGAGAGTTCTGTGAAATTCAGCTTAAAGCAAGCAATAAAACTAGCAATGACATTTCAGCTTAGAGGCCTCCTGCAGTAGTGATCTGTAGTACCAAGGAGAAATTCCATGGGATATACTTGTTATTTCAAGAACAATGACATTTTTTGCGACTGTGATAACAATTTTCCGAGTTCATATTGGTCCTGAAAGCCTTACAAGTGTTCTTTCCTGAGAAAGAGGGATTTTTAAAGTAACCTTTAACAGCAGCACAAGGACATCAGTTAAACCTGATTACACTTAGCGTGTTTAAGCTTTCAGGGAAGCTTGGAATTTATCAAATCCACACAGAAACCCAGAAAGTTTTGAGTTGGGTACATGAACTGGGTCTTCATGATTTTGTCTCATCTTCATTTTGGACTGAGTAGGGTTTAATTCTGTTCACAACAAGTTTTGCAGTTGGACAGGGTGTTACCCTGAGCTGAACCTCCAGGCTCGAGCATCTGGTGCATGGTTTTATTCCTGTGGTTTGCCTCTCATCCCTTCCCTTTCCAGTAACAAACTAACACCTCTTTCTCATCAAACTATTCTGGTTGTGGGTGCTGCTTCCAACAAACTTGGTAGAAGTCTGCCTGAAGCCTGTTGAATTGTTGGCATTTGGGACCTTGATCCTGCACAATTCCAGAAGCTTGAGCCCAGTAAATAAAGATTATCCTGTTTCTCTCTGCCTTTGATGGCAAGGCTCGTTCAATGCATCTTCCTGTCCACTCTGTTGCAGGCAGTTGCAAGCACGTGCCACCAGTCCTCATATATCAAAAAAGCTCCTTTTGTGCAGAACTGATTGCAGGGATGCAAAATCCCTTTTACAGGGCAATGTCCCAGGCAAGAGAGTGGAAGAGCTGGTAACTGAACTTAAAGTGCATCCCACTCTAAAACTTTATTTCAGGAAAAACACTGTATAATGAGAGCTTTGTTTTTCTCTTTGGTTTTTAG
This sequence comes from Dasyornis broadbenti, assembly GCA_013397935.1. Classification (NCBI taxonomy): domain Eukaryota; kingdom Metazoa; phylum Chordata; class Aves; order Passeriformes; family Dasyornithidae; genus Dasyornis; species Dasyornis broadbenti. Next base: position 137,285 of record VZRN01003130.1, on the reverse strand, counting down.
TGCAGTACATCTTTTGGGTTTGATTTTTAGTTCATATCTCACGCTTGCAGGTCTGTCACGGCACAGTGCAACTGGGAAAAGTTAAGTGTTTTGGTGTAAGACAGGTTTGAAAAGAACCTCAGTATTTCACAGTAAAGGGAAATCAATAAGGCCAGTGGGAAAGAGAAGAATAGGTGTATTAATAAACCAAGACTGACTACAGAGGGGTCAGGAGCTAAATGTAGCTGTACCTGCAGCCTAAAGGATCATTCCAGGCATTGGAGCCGGGACCTGGTGGGAAGTTCAGAAGCGTGGCCTGCTTGTAGCTAGACACAAAAAATGTAGGTTGCTGGGTTCTTTTTTTGGCTGAGGAGGGGTGTTTCCCCATTAGGATACAAAAATAGTAATTCCAGAAAATAAACTCTGCTCCCAGACAAGCTTTCAGCTCAGACTGCTAAATTGCATTCTGCAAAGTAACTAGATTCTGTGAGAGCAGCAAAATGCATTTAAACTGGTGAGTAGCTCTGATACTGAATGTGCCTGACCTGGGAGGGTAAAGAACTTTCAGGACTTGCTTTTCAATATTTTTCAATAACTCACTTAGGCATCATTAATCTAGTACATATTTAGTTGGCTTTCTGGCATAGTTCAAATGATAATGCCGTTTATTTGGAGGGCCAACACCCACCCAGACACCTCCTTTAAAAAGCTTACACCTTTTGAGTGTGCTGGATTTGCTGATACTGGTAGCGCCATTTCCCGCCTCGTCTCTGTGAATTTACTCCTGGATTTATAACGTGTTTCATTGGTGGTCTTAGATGCTTTGGCCCAGTGAGCACTGAGGAAACCAAAATTTGGGTATCCATACATGGAAAGACAGTGCAAAAGCTCTGTCTAATTTAAGACTAATAAGATAGCATTCGCAATAAAGTTTTAGTGTCAGTGACGAGTGAAAAAACAAAACCTCCAAATAAGAAGAAGGAAGGGCTAGTTTTACACAAGACTAATCCTTGTCTTGACACAGGACCACTTACCCCTCTGGTAGTTTCACATTTGGAACTGATCTAATTAGGCTAGTTTAGAAAGAATTTTGAAAGACTATTTATAGCCCCATAATTTGGGACTAAACTGAATTTGCTGAGACTCCTCTAAGATGATTCTCCATATAAGAAAGCACAGGCAGGATTAGAGTCTACAGGTTTGATCAGTAATATTTTGCCATAATACTCTTTTCCAGAAACGTTCTTAGCTACTAATTCCTGAGGCTTATTATGGTTTCTATTAGTTACTACTGTTTACCACATTTCTTTGACATATTTCTGCCTCTTTCTGGCTGCTTTTACTGTCTTGTTACAACAGGTGCTGGTGTACTATCATACCAAATAAACACAGTTTCTGGAATGCAATTAAGCTGCAGAGACAGCAGAGGTAATTCCTGCCCATGACCTGAATTTCATTGCTTGCAGTGCCACTGACTTAGCGTATGACCTTGGATGAATTTCCTCATTAGGAAAATGGGGCTGATTATTTACCCCCAGGGCATAGTACTACGGTGTTACAAATGGCAAAAGCTGGGGAAGTACAAATTTCTTTGGAACTCTCCCAAATTCTGTCCATTGACCATATGCTAAAAGACATTATGGCAGAGAGTCTGTCTTACCTACTCCATGGGGACAGCAGAGTATTTCCTGTGCTAGTGGGAGGATGTTTAATGGCCGGGTTTGTTACTCCGTGGTGCTGTGATGTGTTAGAGGAATCTGCAGCGGCGTGGGTTTGTAATGCGGTGGTGGCAGTGCAGTCCATGCAGCCAGATTAAGGATGGTGCTTCAGCTATAAATCCACGTCTGCTCTGTGCATTCCTTAGGCTACTTCATCATTTCAACCCTGCCTGAGAACAAAACAGCAGAAAATACATTAGTTTGTTTTATTTCCTTGTTTTTATCTGCGTTAGCTGCCCTGATAAAAACACTGGCTCTTCTTGCAGACCTCACCTTTCCTCTTTGTAATCCTTAGTGCTGAATTAAGAGGCAAAGAGGAACGTGTTGTATTCCACCGCAGGGTTAATTTATCTGAGGAAAAAAATTTGATGCTCATGGGATCTTGTGCACATAACTGTACGTTAAATATCAAAATTACATCAATACCAACCTGGGTTTGGGCTTTGAGGATGTCAAGAGAGAGGTGAAAACCTAATGTGAGCATAGTCTGAAATAGGGCAAGTAAAGAAATTTTCATCTCAGACAATTTTTGCCGTAATTCCCTTATTTTATAAAGTTGTTATGCAGTTAATGAATATAGGAGCAGATCTACCTAAATGAAATGTTTTCTCTAAAATGTGAAAATATTTAAATCCAGGAATGTCACCTGATGGGGAATTGAAAGCGCTCAGTTTGTGCTTCTAGAATTCTCTGTTGGCCCAGTTCTGTGGCTGGATTGCTACAAACCTGAAATCCCAGACACCTTCACTGCAGGCTGCCCTCCCTTCTCCCACCAGAAAGGCCCGACCTTGGAGTGATGATATGGACAGGGAGCTCAGCTGAGACAGGAGGGTAAAGCTATAAAACTTCATACTCTGGCCTTCCAGCACACGAGTATTTGTTTGTCTTTCCTCCTTCCCCTAAACATGAAAATAGTATTGAAAGCTATAATGACTGTTTTGTGTTCCTTTGATTTCTGACTAGGTCGAGCTCAAGGCAGATTTTAGAGGGGTAAGAAAGTTAATGAGAATAAGAGAGAAAGAAAGAAAATGATAGGATTGCACTCTTTGGAAAGCAATTTTTTTTCCGTGTCCAAACCATATGGTTTTGAAATTTTGAATTTCACTTTCTGCAAGGTTTCATATGAGAAAGGAAGCAAGAAAGGAAGCAAGAAAGGAAGAATGTCAGTAAAATATTCCCCAGTACCTTGTTCACGAGCTTGTTTCCATTGTCTAATGCTGGGTCCAGCCCAGCCCCGATATTCTCTTGGCTGTTATCTGGTCTAAGTTTTACTCCAATTCAATACAAATTCCTTTTAGCTAAGCTATCAGAGCATTTTCCTGAGCAAACACAAATCAAATATCTTATCTGAGCTAAGTCTGTGCTCTTGACTTCCACACAAACTTGAGACATGAGAGGATATTTGCTGTTACTGAAGGCACCTGACAACCCCTATTAGTGTCACCTAATGAAATGTATTTGTGGTTCATGTCAGGGTTTTTTTTTTTTCTTCCAAAAACAAACTCATATTATTTTCTGCTGAGCCATCAGTGTGCCTTTTTTAAACAACAGCTCATCTGCCTTTATGATTTTGATTTGTAAGATGCCCATAAAACTTGAAGCAGATATTTGCTCTGCATTACACAAAACAGGAATTTAATTACTTGTTTTATATCTTCTTGATATCTTTCTTTAATAGCTCCAAAAATAAAACATGATGGCAGCAATGAAACATACCTTCCCAAATGTCTGTATTCATTACTGGTACCAGTAATCGAGGCCCTGATTCAGCAGGGTTCTCGAGTGCCTGCCCTAATTTTAAGCACAAATACTGATATGAAGTCATTTAATAATTTTTCATATCTGTGTTTTAGAGCCTTTCGTTGCAGCCAGTGCCGCTGATCCAGCCAGGCTGTTCCCAGCTACAAACAGTGTGTCTTTCTTGGGGAGCCTGTCTTGGAGTTTTGTTAAGTCAGGAGTGACTAAATTATGCACTGTTTAACCAATTCTTCTTCATGAGGCAAACACTGCTCCCATGGAAGTCTGCAGCAACATTTCCTGCTTTCAGTTATAACAGAAATAGGCTCCAGTGGAACAGATTATGAGAATATTATTCATTTCACTAGGGATGTTGAGGAATTAGACACACAAGAGGGTAGAATACTTTTTCTTTCATCAATAAGCTAAACACTTCTCTGGAAAAATAAATGGTTGTTATGCTGTAAATGTTACCACTGGGCATCATGTCCCACTGGTGTAAATCCATAGCCCCTTCCCATCAGTGTGGAAATGCAGACTGCTGAAGCAGAAGAGATGCTGAACGGCAGCAGGGTGGGGAGAGGCAGGGAAGGATGGCTCTGGTTTAGCCACTTTCGGAATGCAATGGAGCGATAATGTCAGAACAAGATGTACTTTTTAGGAGCAGTCATTCATTCACTGCTGTCAGGATTGCAATAACCTATAGCAAATGCATCTCCTCAGTGTTCTCGTGCGACCCCAGTGTGGGGAAGGGAACTTCAAACCAAACTGTCAGGTTTGTGCTTCGCGACTTTGACAGCAAACCCACTCACCAAGTCTGATGGTAGTGTAAATATATACTGGGAAATAGAGCCGTCACTGACAGACTCACCAAACCCAGACTCTCCTTTTGGAGCAGACCTTTTCCAAGAGCAATGGTGTATAATACAGCCAAGGGAGTTAATCTGCGCGAGGATCATTTTAAAACACGAGGTGTAGCCGTCAGTGAGCCCATGTGTCAGTTGTGAGCTCGTTGAGTTTAGTTTGCATGGTTTGAGGGAAGGAAATGACCCAGATGTAGGTGATTATTTTCACACACATGAACCACGTATGTATATCCTTCCTCTCCAAGTTTCAGGAAGGCTTTTATCATAGTTAATGCCCACGGGTGGCATTGCTGTGAATAGCAGAGGGGGAACAGACTCAGTGTCGCTGCAGGATCACCACTGGCTTGCAGTTGGTGTCTGTAGCAGCAGCTTTGGGTGGAACAGGGTGGGCTGGAGGATGCTCTGCCTTATATTTGAAGTGGTGCCAGGGAGCTCCTGGAGAATATTTTCTCTACACACAGCAGGAACTTTTTCCTGCCTCAACAGCTACCTCAGAAAGGGAAAGGGAGAAGAGTCGTCAAGCAAGTCCATTGATCCTGTCCACCCTTAATTGGCAGGATCAAAGTGGATCATGAACCATTTACTGTCTTTCAAACAAATCTCTGGCAGGGCCCATGCAAGACTGTTTCTGTGTAAGATGAAGGAAGCCTGAATTAATCCCTGCCAAACAGCCTCGTGCATCCCATCAGGACACAGCTGTAGTTCTGCTGCTGGCCAAGATAGGACTGAGTCTGCAAACTCTGCCTGGAGACCTGTGCTGTGCACTAAGTGTACTTTGCTGGGTTTCCCTAAAGCACTGCCTTGCTGTCACTGCCAACAGCATCAGTGGAATGTGGTGAAGGGCCTGAGAGCTGCTGGAGGAGCAGGAGCTCCTGACTGACATTCCTCCATTCATTTGAGCCAGTACAGGGTAGGAAGCAATTGTACATCCTTACGGTATTTTTACGTGGATATCATTGCCTCCTAGATTTGATTTTCAATGATGAAGTGCAATTTGTATAATGTGTGGAAAGGTCTGATACCACTGTGCTCGAAGGAAACTGCAGCTGGAAGCATGATCGTGTTCCCTTTCGGGCTAATTGAGTAGGAGAAATGCAACAAGATCAAAGGAGGGGAGGGAGAAATGTTCCCTGATTGATGGAGGGAAAGGGCAGCGTTCCCCTGCCACCTGCACGGTGTCTCTTTAGGCAGACTCGTGGCTGTGTGGGTGCAGCTAAGCCTGGCTTTTCCAGCGGCAGAGCCTCTGCTGTCCCCGCTTCCCCTCCCCGCTCCAAGGGGTGCAGTCTAAGACAAAAGTGCAAAGAACATTGTCGAGAGCGATCCCTGCTTTACTCCTAAGGCAGGCTTGGAGCGTGTGGAAGTCGTGTGAGCTCCATGGGCCTGGGCTGGCGCTGACCTCTCCCTGCCCGGCTCAGGTCAGCGCCATTGAGCCCCAACAATGCCATTGACACGGTGCTTCCCGGGCCCCCGTGCGCCAGTCGCAGCCCATTCTGCGGGATAATGCTGGATCCCCCTGTGAAATGTGCCTCTGTTTGGCTCTGCTGTCTGAGCTCGGCCTGCATAGCAACTGTGAGAGCAGGGAGGCCGAAATCCCCGCGTTCGGGGAGGCCGAAATCGCAGCATTTGGGGAGGCCGAAATCCCCACGTTCAGGTAGGCTGAAATCGCAGCGTTCAGGGAGGCCGAAATCGGGGGCTGAAATCGCAGCGTTCAGGGCGCCCAGCCCTACCAGGATCCCATAATCCACGGCTGGAATTGCCGAGGGGATGCTCAATGTGCCAGTGGTGGCTTTGAGACGCCTCTGGGGCTGTGGAGATAGAGGTGGGTGTGCGACAAACACAGGTCTGGGCTCCTGAAGGAAGAAATAAAGTGTGATTGATACCATTTTAAATCCAGGGGCTAAAATAGCCGCCTTGAAAATGTCAATACCTCTTTAAATGTGGGTGGCATGTAAATCACAACCACATATGCAAAGAGCGACAAAGATTTAAAGAGTGCTGGGGCGAAATGAGTTTACAGGCTTGCGTAAGGGACTGAGCAACACCCGGGAAAGAATTATTTTAACCACCAGGATGGTAACAGTCCTTAGATCCCGACTCCAGGGTGCAATTTTTAATTTTCTTTTTTTTTTTTTTTTTCCCAAGACCATCTATTTTTACGAAAATAATTTTAAAATAAGTTTGACATTTTGTGTGAGGAGCTGTTGAGAAATTCCTTATATAACATTAGCTCAGCGAAATATTAAAAGCTTTGCTGGGCTGAATTTGAGTGCGACTGTTCCACTTACCAGGGTCCCTCCTCTGTCCCCTCCCCCTGCTCCTTTTTCCATATTGAAAAATAAAATATAGGTATGGCAAACTGTTACAAATCTAAATTCTGCAGCCATAAATACTGTAGCAAATAATCTTTTACACCCTCCCTTCCCTTCCTCCTCTCTAAAATGTATTTGAAACACAATTACTGTGTTTAATGATTCAATTTGTGAAGACTTTGTCACTAGGACATTGAAAGTGGCTCAAGTGTGATAAAGCAAACATACCAATAAACCTTGTTTTTATTGATTTGTAGGAAGCTCAATTGTCTGGGAGAAACAGAGAGAGCTGACATCACCCCCTGGTCCCCCTGGAATGCAGTGATAAGTGTCAGCCTATTTTTCTTACAGGCAATTTCTCTGGCTATGTGATGTCTGGCTGCAAATTTAAAGTAAATGACATTCCACAATCTGTTAGGCATGGGGGGGTGAAGTCTGCATTATTTGTTTTAGAATTTAAAATAATTTTGTGTCTGAAAATTTCAGCAGTGTCTAGACAAGATGTATTGCTTGCCTGCTGAAAATATTAAAATTTTGTAATGTACAGCCGACAAAGCCACTTTCATAGTAAACATACAGATTCGATTTAAGATTTTTAGACCCCTTTTAACAGCATATTATGTTATTATTACCACTGGGGGAGCCAGATTAAATCTAATTCAGGTAGTAAAACCCGGTACCACTCTGTGCAGGCCAAGTTGTCACAGCATTTTCTTTAAAAACCTCTTAAGCATTTCAATCTTTTGCATTTTGTTGCATCTCAGCACTAATGCAGCAGCACATCTGAAAGGGGCAGTGCTGGGGCAGCTGTGCATACACACTCAGGGTGATCACATGAGCAGTGTGAGCATTCCTTTACTTTTATTTTATTTACTCCTTTATTTTACACATTCCTTTACTTTTCATAATCTATTTGAAAAGGCTAGGCAGGGAACCTTGGGAATATGAATACCCACCACTGCATAGAAAGATGTTGGGTAAAGGAATCACTTGATCTGTGGTCTCTGTCTCTGTAATATCAACAAGTCATTTTGCGATTTTAGGAAAGTTGAGTTTTGTACCCACAGTAATATTGAAATTGATCACTAAATATCATGTTTCTTTCATGAAAATTAATAAATCTCTTTAATTATGCTGCCTTTACTCAAATGCAAGGTTATCTTAAATCAAAAAGTCCCTGGGATGTTTTAAGGCAAAAAATATTTGCAACTACTTGTTTTCTCATTTAATCTATTCAGCATATGCTCCCCAAAGTGTACAGCTTGCGTGGAGATAAGAGTGTGCATGTGGAGTTAGCTGCCTTCAGCTGGTGGATGGGCAAGAGGCAATAAAGAAATATTTTTGTCTTAGTGGGAGAATTGAAGATATGCTGTGGATTTTCGGTGTCTGAGGAATGGAAAACATATTTTACTGAATTTCAGTTATATTCTGTTACATATGTAGTTTTTTGTCTAGCGATCTCAAAGCATGTATAATACGTTATAGCATATTCATCAGCATGGATAGACAATATTATCATTTTTCTTGGGGCTTAAATAGGATCCAGATTTGGTATGTGGGTATTTACTTAACTTGAAGATATGCTATTTATTTGGACATATTTAAGTACATCAACAGAAGCTTGATGAAATGTTTTTGCTATTCAAGCTCATTAAGAAAAGAAAAAACTTCTGCAAGAAGAGCTTGTTTAAAAAAACAAATTAATTCCATAATTGTTCCTTTATCATAAAAAGATACTTCCTAAAGTCAGGAAAAAACGCTTTCTTATAACAACATTCACCACAGAGATGAACCAGGCCATGAACACTGAATCCAAAAGCTGTGTTTGTCCTCCAGCTGTATTTGTTTGACTGTTTGGTTTTTGGTATCAGACTCTCTATAAGCCCAAGAGGCCCCTCACCTTCCCCGGTGAACAAAACGCGTTGGTCACGTTCCAGCCACCGGGCTGATGTACAATTAAAGGCATTACACCGTAACAGAGAGGCAAAGTTCAGTCCCCAGGGACTGTGACTGGTTGTTGGGTGCGAAAGTACCAGAATTTTGGTAGCCTTTAACAAATCTCCCTCTTCAGTCCTTTAATGCTCACGTTTTTACTGTAGTGAGCAAATCTTACATCTTTCTTCAAGGTTCTTAGTAACACCCCCCTGTTCCTTATTAAGAGTTTTGTGTTCCCAGCATTTCCAAATGCCTGTTCTCAAAACTCATGAGCCAGGCCTGGGAAAAAGAAATTATGAGTTTGGCTTAAACCAATGTACTTTGAATTGCTTTTATTTGCCTTCTCTCTTTGGAGCTGTTAAGGATACTGGCACTTCATCTTTTCAGGCTTCTTTCCACAGCTTTGAGAAGTGGAAATATAACTTTTTAAAATGAAAGATGAGATTGCTTTGCAATGCATGAATCTGGCAGCTGGGGCTTTAAAAAAGCAAACCCATGAGCCATCGTGAGACTTGCAGCTCAGAGTAGGTTTTGAATTGCTTTAGATATTAATGCTGGTTCCACATTTTGAATATGTCAAACTCCGACTTTCTGAAGAGACGGTGATTACAGATGTTTTGTACATCGCACTAGCATCTTACCCATCGGTTGTCCCAAGACAGTCCACACTGTTTCAACACTGTCTCTCTGACCCTTTCCCATTACTCAAATTCTACAAACTCCCCATCTTTCTAGCAGAAATTTTTGCCTCATACCTAACCTCTTAAAGTAGTAGTCCAGTCTTCCAATCCTTCCCATCAGAGGACAGATAATTCCTTTTTCCTTTGCAGCAGTCATTTACATATTGGAGGAATATTGATTTATCTGTCAGTCTTCTACTCTCTGAACTAAGCCCTCAGATCAAAGGTGTTTTATTGTGCTGCAGTTTAAAACCAGTTTACACGTATTTTCTGCTGGAGTGTTTTTAGTTCCACTGCTTGCAGTGTCAGAATTAAGCCCCAGCTATCCTGGATCCCTCATGGAATGGCCCTGGCAGGGCTGTTCTTGCCTTTACTGGCTTTTGCATTCTTTTCAAACTGCATGCAGGGCTTTGTTTTTGTTTTGCATTTAGTGTACTTGAACAGACAAAATACCTTTGAAAAGATAATACTGACAAAATTATAGGGGCCTGTGTGAGCTGGATAAACACTGGAAGAAATACTTGTATCAGCAGAAAAAAAAAATAACAGATAAGCTTTGAACTTAGGAGATTGCATGTTGAGATACATCAGTGAGCAAACAAGAAGTTGTCACTTTAAAAGAAAGTGAAAATAATTGGGTTTGTGTGTGAGAGCAGTCTTGAATTCAGGTACATTTCCCTACAAAGGTATTTTTACCAAAACCAGGCAGGAAGGTACTCAGGTGCTTTTTCTAGAAAGGTGCTGCTGCATGCTGCTGGAACAGGGACCCCTGTGGGTAGAAAAGGAGGAGCAGAATCAGTGATAACCGTTCCTTTTAGAAGAATTTAGGAGCTAATCCTCATTTCTTTGCACAGTTTTGGGAATAAGATACCTGACAGTGTCACTAGTGACTAATTAGAAGCCAGGACTACCAAGGGACTTGAGCCATTTGAAATGTGACAAGCAGGAAATGGGTTGGCGGTGCCGGGGTAGCACAGACAGCCCTGGATGGGCTGAGGTTAACGAGGCTGTTGTCCTGACAGCTGTCATTTCACTGCAAATTGTTGATCTCACCTTTGGAAAGATGCTCCAACTACCCTTTGGCACATTGCAGGGCCTTCAATTAGGGAGTTCTCAAAAGCTCATCCAACCTTTGCAGCTTGTGGCTTCTCGTAATTACTTTTTATTGTAAATTCATGGTCAACATTTAATGAGGAAATTAATTACAAAAGGGATGATGGAGACCTCCACTTAGGGAGTTTTTTGGTTTTTTTAAATTTTGCTGCAAACTAACGTAAGACAGAGAACAAGCACCGTGGTTCTGTAATTCTAACAGAGTGCTGCCAACAGAGGGAGAAAATCTGGATGACTTAAAAATCAGACCTGACATCAGGATCTTTGAAGACTTTGTGCAACACTAGAAGATTAAATTCATAGGATGCAGCTAAATGCTTTGCAGCAGTTTTTCAGATTTGCAGTTTTCCCCTTCTTCTTACACAGACTGGCTGGATTCGTGTCACCTGCTGGAAGATGTCCACAATGTGGCATCCCTGTATGGAACAGTTTTTCTACTTCTTTTGTGTTCAGTGAAGAGAAACAGGCCCTTCAAAGGTGGTACCTCGACTTGCAGCTGGCTACTTGAAGAGGGTGGATGAATCAACTGCAGGTGTGATTGCCCGTGGACTGCAGGGAAGTCCAGCCAACAAATTCAGATGAACTTACCCGAAATTAGGGACTCCTTAGGTGCCTGTGCATGCAGGACCTTTCAGGTTCAGCATTGCTCATTCGAGTGGGTGATACCCAGAGGTGCAACGGCCCAGATGCGCAGAGCCTGGCAGGGCTGCCCTGGCTGACTCCTGGTTTATGTGCTGGTGCTGTAAATACATTATGGCCAAACCTCCTCCTGGCTCCTGCAGGTCAGCTTTGGTGCATTGCAGGAACAAGAACTTCTTCCCCACCACCGTCTTTGTGCTTCCCTGAAGAAGGAAGTTTGTAGCTTACAGTCATACTTGTGAAACCAAAACCCAGTTACAATTTGCAACCAACTTTTATAGCTTGGTATTAAGAGGACTACTTTTTGTATTATAATTAGGGTATTTTAAAATTATCTTCTTTATATTTACTGTAGATCTTAAAACTGGTGACGATTATTTTTTCTAATGTAACTGATTGCATAATGTTGGAAGCTACAGAGGCTCTCATTTACAACTGTGTGTGTCAGGAAGAATCTGGAGTCTCAGGGCTGTTCCCTCCCATTTGCTGGCTGCGAGGCAGACTGACAAAGGCAGCTTTCTTGCCAAAGTTCTACTGAGAATCTGCACCTCCCAGTCCCAGTGAACCTGGAGTGGCCTTTGGCTTCCATGCTGGAACACACCCTGTGAGTCAAGTCAACGATTGGGAAAAAGCCTCTCAGGTTCCTTCTTCCCCAGTGCACAAGCCTCATATCAGGTCACAGAAAGGGTGGGAAGGTGAAAGGTCAACAGATCTGAGAGCTCCAGGGAGCCACCAGCAGGAGTGGCAGTCCCAGCCTGGTGGCACTGAGAGCACCCTCAGAGGGCAGCATCCATCCGTAGCCTCTCCCTGCTGCTCTGTGACTCCCAGTGTGGGATCTGTCGGATCAGCTGCTCGTGGCTGCACCATGGCAGAGGCCTTGGCACAGGGCTGGGAGCAAGGGACGTGTATTTGTAACCACCAGCTGCCACCAGAGCCAGTTGTGTGGCTTTTCCTCTCCACTGTGAGTCTGAACATGTCCAGGGTCGCGCCTTTGGGGCTGTGCTTTTCTCTGAGTCAGCTGGGTTTGTATGTTTTTTCTCTCCCTGCTGAGTGTCTGCAGGTTCCTGAGAGGCTGCATTCTTTCTGGCTGGATTTTCTGGGTAGGGAGGACCTTAAAAGACGTTCGCTGCAGCTGTTTTGCTCCTAGTGTTTAAATCTATAGTAGATTATCAAATGAAGGCCACACTGAATAGTTTTAGATTTGTCTGAATTTCACTGATGTGCTTTTCAGGTTTCCAGTACATCTGCGTGATGTCCTTTGACCTTTCTAGAAAATCAGAAGTAGGATTGCACAGGCAGTCCCTACCCAGAAAACCGCGTGTTTATAAAGCTGCAGTGTAGATGGATGTGCCTTAGTTAAAACATCAGTCTTCCTGTAGGACTAATTGGCCTGATGCCAGTCCTTGAAGAATGAAGCTGTTCCAATGTGTAATCAAGTAGCTCCTGTGGGCCCCCAACCGCTGCCTTAATACAGCCCTACCTGCCACCGTGCCGAGATGGCTTTCATTCCCAGCCAAGCAGAACAATCCCCCTTTGGAGAAGAGCAGCTTTGGAGTGTAAAGGTACTCAAGCTTTCTCCAGCCTTGGGGGAAGGGAACTTGCACGCTCTAAACAAATGGAGATTCTTGTATCAATTGTTTGTGCCTTAATTATTGCAAAGGATAATTAAGGAATCCCACAGGGACTTGGGCTGTAAAGCATTGCAGGACTTCATCGTTCACTGTGTGCTGGCAGGCTCAAGGCTTGTGATGACAAGGCACTCTTCTCTGATCTCTTAGAGGATTTAACCCAGGCTTTATGAAGCCCATGATAACTGGGTGTCACACACCAGGCACTTCTGGAGTCTGTGCACGTCCATATTTCATTGCAGACAAAATTAAAAGACTCTGGTGCATAATCCAGGTTAGTTGACCCCAGCCTCTGCTGGCTCTGGGCAGCAATGCTGTGCAGGAAATGCACTGAGATCATCACCTGCCCCCTGGTCCTTGGCTTTAGTGCAACCTTCTGCTATTATTAATTATCTCCTAATGTGACAAGGGCTACGCGAAGAGGTTACTGGCAATATTTTGCAGAGTTTCTGTGGCTGCCCCACTCAAAAAACAAGTTGTTAACTACTAACTTCCCACGTCTTGCTCTCAGGACCAAAGATTTTTACCCACTTGCACAAATGGCGTAGGAACAGGGTCTAAAGGAGTTGTCCAGTCCAACTCTGCCCTGTGGCAAGATCAGCTTTACTTAAATCACTCTAGATAGATCTTTGCCCAACCTTAAGTATTTCCAATGTCTTCTGCGATTTTTCCTGTTCCACATTCTAAGACATGAACAGAAATAATGGAAGTAGACCTAGAACAGCTCTTCAGGATATCCACTCAAAACATGCTTCCAATTTGACAGTGATTTCCTCTTAAATATTCTGTTGCATAGTTTTTCAGCCTCTTGCATCCACTGCTGCATTACTTGAAGATCAAATTTCTTCGCTCGCCGGTAAGAATGTCTCATGAGTCAGAGTCAAAAGACTTGCTTAAAACAAGCCATGACAACTGTTGTTTCTCCTCTATCCCTGAGCCTGTAATCCTGTCATGGAAAGAATAGAGCTTGGTTTGACATCATCTGTTCCCAGTAGCTGTATGTTTGTGCTTGCTGATTTTCTTGTTATCTTCTGTGGGTTTACAAGTGGTTTCATTCTTTGTTTCAGTACCCGCACAGAAACTGAAATTTATTTGCCAGACAGCGATTTCCCAGTTCTTCATCTCCTGCTTTCTGGTGGGTGCTGTGCTGGCCTTTGCCAGAGCTCTGGCTCTTCCCTGTCCCTTAGGAATTCTCAAAAACAACTGCTAACAACTCTTGAGATTGTTTCCAAAGTACCTGAGCGGAAATTGTATCAAAGCCAGCTGAGTGGAAAGGCCTGTAAAAAACAAACAACAAACAAACAAAACCGTGAGGCTCTTCCTAATGAAAGCTTGTCCTCTGTTGTCACGTGTGGCAGCTGTGACAGTGTTGGCTCCTGGTCTGGCTGCCCAACTGCAAAGCAGATTGAGATGGGTGTCACTGTGCTGGCTGTCCCTCTGTGTGCCTGCACCACTGTGCTTTACTATTGTTTCCCTTAAGGTTATGCCTACAAACACCAGAATGCCCTTATTTTAGAGATTATGAATACGTAAAGAGACGACAGTTGCTCTGAAGAGTGTGGATCTGTAAAGAGAAGAGAGGAAAAATAATACAACATACATACAGGAGTGGGAAACTGCGTGGACAGGGAGAAATGGACAAGCTGGATATAGTTTGTGGTTTATGTGACTTTAATTTTTTAAAAAGTGGAATTCTTGCTATCTGCAGTTGCTCAAATGAGTGGAAAAATGACTGTTCGATTTGACAGGGAGAAAAATGTAGCTTGTCTGCTGAGACAAAGCTCCTTTGCTTTGTCACAGACATACAAGTCTGTGACAAAGATGCCCAACATGCTTGTTAAGATGTTTTTCCAAGTCCCACGTGGCTATCAGTCACCCAGCATGCCTTGCATAAGTTTGTGATTTCACTAATGGACACAAAATCTGATCAGAATGAAACAGTTTATTCACAAATTTTGCTACTTTTTTCTCGGGGTGGGGTGTTCGAGCTTGGGAATATCTATCTTTACCAACATGGCTGCTTCATAAGCAAATTTACAGGACAAATTCACTCAAGTCTTCCTAAATGCTTTGGTTATTCTCTCATTAACTCCACTGGGTGCTGGGATAAGCCCCCAAAGGCTCAGACAGCAATTTGAGGTGAGGTAAAAGCTCTGCTCTGTGAGCTTGCACGCATTTGCCCATTCCTCTGAGTGCAGCTGCAGTAGTGTTTAATGCTGCATGTCAGAATGTACTTCCAAACTGCCTTGGAGTTCAGCAAAAATCCATTAGGCACTAAGTTTTCCTCTTTCTTGAAAGTGAAATCAGTTTAGCCTGGATATGTTCTGAAAGGTGAATGGTCTCTTAATGTGTGCATGGGCACCCAGGCACAGTGGGTGAGAAGCAGCTCCAACTTTCTGTTGCTGTGTCTTGTAAGGCTGTGCAGAATTGGGAGGGGAAATACGTGCTCTGAACCTGGGCCAAAGCTGACTTAAAGACTTTAAAACTCTGAGTTGCTCTGAAATAAAACAATTGGGACATTAGTCATATGGAGACAGGGCTGCTTGTTCCAGTGTGTCACAAGATGGACTGAGCCAAGTGGTGCACATGACACAAACTCCTCCACAGTTTCTGCCTCAGGCTTTTAGAAGATTAGGATATTGAAGAATAAAAGAAAGGTAAACAGGGCTGAGATGTGAGGGGTGAAAATCTTTCTCAGTGTAGGAGAAAGGAAGATGCTGAAGAGGTTCACTAAGCTATTCCCTTATTTTCAGTACCTGTGTTTCCCCCAGAAGGTCCCTCTTCTAGACCCGTCCTCAGGCAGTTGGGTTCATGAGGGAAACAGTATGGCCAGAAGAATCCATGTGGTGGGACTGAGCAGTGAATTTGCAGAGCTGTGTGGGTAAGGACAAAACCTCACCTGGGTTTCGGAGGTGCAAAGGCAAGCCAGACAACAAAAGCACGGAGAAAGCTGGAGACAGGAGATTTTGGACAGCTGTCCACCTTCCCTCTAAACTCCCTATGCAGCCATGTGTTTCAGGTGCTCATGGGCCAGGCTGATCCCTGGGATCCAGCTGTTCTCTGAACCATGAAGACCTTTTTGGGTTGAGCCTCCGAAGGGTTCTTCAAAGCCGTGAGTGTCCTGAGCCCAGTGCTGAAGGCACCGAGTGGGCAGTGACCTTTGCTGTTCTGGCAGTGTGAGTGTGGCACAAGTGTGGAATCACACACATAAAAGGGACTGAATCAAAATTTAGTCAACACTTTTGTTCTGTTCTCCAACTTGTGCTCATTGTTTTGTATCTGAGCATGCTGAAGCCTGGAGTGATTGAGGGGGCTTGCTGTCATCGCAGCTCAGCCTGCTCTTCATGCTGAGCACTTTGTGTTTCTCTGCCTGGAAAATTTCAAATAAAATGTCAGTGTGTGCATCTCATTAATCTGCTAACTACTAAGTTAAAGGTCTAAGTGTGTTTAAAAATGTAACATAGGTTTTAAGTTCAAGGATACAGTTAAGGTCAGAATCCTTTCCTCTGCTCCATCCATCCATCCATCCTGTCTGCCAGTCATCTCACTCTTGTGCAGTTGGAATCCAAATGAGCCTAATGCTGAAAGGCCAGGATGGTACACTGGGTTAGCTTCAAAGCAGAAAGGAAGGTAGTTGAAGCAAAATCAATAATTTTGAAAGACAAAAGAGTTACAAAGCCTTTTTCCTTGAATACATCTGTCCATGTGTCATAAGAAACCACCACCACCTTTGATGTTCATTTGGCAGCACTTGCAGCTGAGTCTTCAGCCTGTGTCAGTCTAAGAGACACTGAACTCCATCTCCTCCTCAAGGAGAGGGTCATTGGGTCAAGCCAGGGAGAGGCTGGTGTGGCTTTGAAAAGCTGTGAATGGGCACCGGGGCCTCTTGGGAAGCTGTTTTAGCTCGCACAGACGCCTTCTCCACACAACGTGCGTCGTTTCAGTTCCTCGAGCACTAAAAGACCCGTGTATTTTCTTTTTGATAATGTCGTGTTTACAGATCCATGTGCGTGTGTTTGTGTTCGTTCCGTGTTATTATTTACAGCTAACTCTATCCCCTGCTATTTCCTTCTCCCTCTTTTGTTACATTGGATACCATATTTCCATGCCATATGCCACTTGAGCTGCACCTTTATGTGTACAAAATGTGTACCTAATTTGCATGCATAGTTACTACCATTGTAGACACAGGCACGGAGTGAGTAGGCATATTTGCATGCAATTATCTGATTTGCTTGTCCAATTGTGGTGATTTGCATATGCAGATTGTGTGCACAGTTGTACATTTACATTTTTTAAAAACTGGCCTCTATGGTTTATTAAAATATCTTTAAGCTTCCTCTTATAAAATATTGAAGATCCTAGAACCCCTCTGGCTTTGCAGTGTTATATCCCCTCAGTATATGATCTCCACATTTTTGTGTTCTCTCTCATCCAGTACTCAAGAGAGATTTAGTCTGCAGATTTATACATCCATTATTTCAAGGTATATTTGATCTTCTCCATATGCCTCTGTTAATCCACCTTAGCTGTAAGTAAAGAAAAAAAAAAAAAAAAAAAAACCCTTGCTTAACTTTCAGAGGATATTCCACCTCTCAGAGCCTGTGTTTTCCATTTAAACCCAGATTTTTTTCAATGTATTAGTTCTGATGGAACTGAAAAGATTGTTTTCCAAATAGGGAATTCATCAGTTGCTATGGGTAAATCCAAGACTGTAATGACTCTGGCACCACTTTAGCATGAAGGGACCAAATGTGTCTTTGAAAGCATCTAAAAGTCTTTTTCTGAGAACATTTCGAGTAAGATGGAAGTTGCCAGTTTGGTTCCTGTGCCTTAAGTTCTTTCAGATGTGAAATTTACTTTACCATGATTTCTCAGTCATAATTCCAGCACCCTGGGGCTTAACTTGTCCCACCTGTATGACCAGCAAAATTCTTATAACTTCACTCACTGCAGCACAGCTCTAACGAGGAATAAATGATCCCTTAGTGCCTGGTGCTGCACATACTTCCAGGGTCTGTGAACCCCATAATGATGAAGATTTCAGCTGAGCAATCTGCCGTTTTATCAGGCCACATTGAAGCTTCAGATAGTGCCTGTGCTCTAGACAATTCTACGATGAACATGAGAGAAACCACGGAAAAGCTGCCATCTCGACAAACACCCTGAAAGCAGGAGAGGATTTTTTCATAAGGTTTAGAGGAGAAGGGAATAGAATGAAAATTTCATTGCAGGGGTACTTTATAACTGATTGTAATAAATCTACCTAAAATTTACCTTAAAACCTTTACAATTCCACCATAACTTATATGAAAATGTGAAACAATCACTTGAGTTACGTGGAGTTCCCAGAAACAAGCTTGTGTTTTTCTTACAATGGCAAAGATGATCTGTGCTTCCTAAAAATCATCTGAGAAAAAATTCTATATATGGCCACAGTGAAAGGGGCAAAAAGTATTCACGCTCTCTCTAAATATTCCATGGTCCTGCTGAGGACCATGGAATATTTCTTCTGGAAAAAGTTTTTCTGCAAAGGTTGCCCCTTTTTGCAGGGAAGGCAAGAGAAAGCACAGCACAGTAATTGGCTGGAGGAAGCAAATAGGGTCTTTGAGCTTACATGTCCTACAGGGGCAACAGAAATTCACATTAGGCTATGATTCTTTCCCTTCTCCCCTTCTCCCTGTCAAGTCCATCCAAGAGCTGCAGATGCACCACTGCCACCCGATCCTGTGCCTCTCCCGACTCTCAGTCAGCCTCTGGCATCTCTCTTCTGGTTGCAACCAGCCCTCTGATTCAGATTACAGACTCTGGGCTTAGGTGTGACACTGCACAAGTGTTTTAGCCCTTCTGAATTGCATTAAACTTGCAAAGAACTTATGGGAATGAAAACTAAAAATCAAAGCAGTATTTTATTCCTACCATAACTAGCTGTACCCTTGCTCTCTTTTCCCAGGGTGTCTGACACAGGGGAATCACAGATGATCAGGGCTAACAGTGAGACCTGAAAGTTCAGTTGAGGCAGAGGAGAAGGAAGGAAAAGCTTGGAAAGCACAACCAGCTCACTGCAGCTGGGATGAAACAGGATCCATGGAGAGCATGGCCTGGGGAGTGTAACCTCAGGGGCCCATGGGTGAGCTGCCCTAGATTCCAGCTCAGATTGTCCAGCCTGGTGCATTTAGTCCTGTTCTGTTCTATTTTAAGCAATGTGAAACCCCTCCTCAGGCACAGGTTTGAGTCTTGTACAGTTCATAAAACACTGTCAGAAAATTCAGAAACGCACAAATGCATTTGTCTCAAATTCTCTCAGGATTTAAAAAATGCGCCTAACAAAGTTTTACATCTCTGTACTTATATGTTAGTAAGTCTAGGCTGGCAATAAAGCCTCAGACAAAAAATATAAATACTGCTTACAAGGGACTAAAATAGCCTTCAAGTAAGAGGATGAACCATCTCTAATTTTGTGCACTCAGGTCATTCTGCGAATGTTCAGGAAATGGTTGAACAATGTTATTGTCTTGCTCCAGCATCTACTCAAAGGCTTCTTTGGCTTAACCTGGCTCTTCCAGAATATCTTGAAGAGAGAACTCAAGTGCTGGTAATTGGAACGCTGTGCTGAGAGAGTGAGAAAACATAGGAGCAGCCTCTCAGGCCCTACTGTGCAAATCCACTGAGCAGAGCTGTTCCAGCAGAGGTTTGGAAAAAGTTTCTCGGTTTCAGTTCCTTCCTCCTCTTTGATTTGCTTTGAAAGCACATTCCTGCCCCGGCCTAAAATGCTAACACAGACACAGCCAGCGTTATTCCTTGCTGCTGTTTCCCCTCTGCAGGCTTTTAACAGGCTCTTCCTTAGCAGGGAAGTTGGCGTCTGCTGTGCAGCCAGCTGTTCCAAAGGGCTGGGAGCAGCAGCTGGCTCTGCCTAAGTGCCATCTTTAACCTTGTGGAGCACCGGGATGCTGACACGCCGCGGGTGCTGCTGCTCAGGGGCTCCTTGCAGCCCATGGGAGCAGGAGCTTGGTTTTTGCTGATTGAAGGAACAGATTCCCTTCCCTGCTCCCAGGCTCAGGTTGGGAGCAGCTCCATTGCTCTGCAGCCACGTGTTCTCCTCCATTCCACCTGACAGCCTGTGCCAAGTGGGACTTAGTTTGCCTTTACTGTGTCACATAGTTTTAAAGTTCATTAAAATCAAATTTGAGGTTTTTTTTTAATGCTCAAAATATAGTTTTTAAAGGCTAGTCAGAAATTACCTGGAAATATCCCTCTCTGTGCAGGAAATTGTATATAATTATAGCACATTACTGCCAGTCTGTGCTTGCCACTGTGTGTTACTCAGTCCCAGTTTATTTGGGGTTAGGAGACAGGTTTCATTTTATTGTAACTCTGCTTAAAAAACATCCAGGACCCCTAAATCTCTGCAGGCTACAACTATAGCAGAATTTTGATCGTATTTTACTTTTAGGCCTCTTTCCCAGTGCTCTGCACTTTCAACAATCATCTTTAAACAAGTGACTGCAATTCCCATGGATTTATCCTTAGGAAATGTACCAAGAATCCCCTGGCATCAGAATTAATCATACTGGATACAGAAAAATACATTTAAATCCAGGTCCAGCAGGGAACCTGCTTTGGGATAAACTATGAATTCTAGTTTAACCAGCATCCTGCTTTGCAATCCCTGCTGCACCCCTAAAAATGAAACAGCCTATAAAAGTAACAAAGACTTTTATTGTCCAAGGTGAGAGAAAAACCAGAAAAAACCCACCCCAACCCAAAACTTACACGGAAAGATTCAATCAGAATGACATTTTATTTTTTATAATCAGTAAAGGAGGTTTTAGGACCATGTCATATGTAAAGAAATGTGTAAGTTCATAGAATTGTGGAAACTTGAGATTGAGCGCTTCCAACTGCAGGGGGATTGCAGTCATGATCTGAGCCTGTTCTGTAGTGCAATAATAACGCACACAAACACAAAGCCGTTTTGCAATTTCAAATGAACACAAGATTTTAAAAGTGGTCTTTATTCCCTTGAAAAGATAAAGCAATTCTTTGCTCAGTAAAGCAACAGCAAAAGTATCTCTTGTTATGAGATGGTGAAAAAAAAAAAAACCAGTGAGAAAATTGATCTTTCATCTAAGTGGATGGAGGGACTGAGGCTACATTGACCTAAATAATGGAAAGGCTTGGAACGATGAGAGAATGGATAAAAACTGATTCAGGTAAATTCCTCACATGTTCAAAGTCTGGGAGTGCAAAACCTATAATTCGAAGAATGTATTTAAAACGCCTGGAACGGGTGATTAAGAGAGGCTATTTGAAGTCTGAAAATGCCACTTTCTGACAGCAGGGAATTCATGTTCCCCAGGGAAGATGAGGATTGTTATAGGACACAGGCATAAACTGGTACAAACAGGTGTATATTTGTCACGAATTCTTAAGGGCTTGAAATTAGAATGAAGTGATTAAAAGTGTTTGACCACAGGACAGTAAGATGTGCTTTTCAGTGGGAACAGTGAGGGTTAAAACTCTAACTTGACGAGCTGGAAAAGGGATTTTCTGATGTAGTTGTCTGTTGTGGGTCTGTGCTGTTGAATATCTTCCCAACGACCTGCAGGATGGGGATGGCACACACTGGGAGTGGGGCAGCACCCACACAGGCTTCCCAGAGGGGCAGCGAAATCTTCACCCTTCAGGTTTGTCTAAACTCAGCTGAATAAAACCCTGAGCTGGCCTGGAACCTGACCGGAGCCAAAGGCCCCCAGAGAGCCCCTCCTGGATCGTGTTCCGGGGTTTTATGACTTTGTGGTTCTGCCTTTGGCTGCACGTGCTGTTTGTCTGAGTCTCCATCCCCGTGTCCATGTCCTGTTTATACTGCCCTGGAGGAGAGGGTGACTGGGTGGTTTCTGAGAGGGTGACTGGGTGGTTTATGGCTATTCTAGGCACCACTGCTGGGGAGGATGGGCTAAATCAGGAGCCCAATACATCATCTCTCTTTGGAACAGAGACTTCCTGTTCTGGACCAACATTTTAAAAAGCTTTGTGTTTCCCTTTCCTTTGGAAAACCTTTTCTCTCCCTTGCACAGCTTGGGGTTCAAATCTCTCCTTGCTGTGACTCCACCAAGGCTAATTTGGCTGGTGTTTTTCCCTATCTCTCAGTCGAAGACCCAATTAAAAGAGGTCCTGACAAATCACAGCAATGGGAGTTATTTCCTCTCTAAATGCTCTCCCTGGGCTAAATCCTTTATGTGAACTGCAGACTTTTGCCAGCCCATGGGAAGCTGGTGGCAAACACATCTCACATCTCTTCTCAATCAGAAGACCTGATTTCAGCAGGAAATATCTGGACCTACTTCTCCTTGCAATAGCTCCTAAATATCCCCTTGTGGGTATCTCAGCAGCCATTACATGGAGCCAGTCCTGAAAGCAGACAGTTTTTCCTTTTTTTATAATGGGAGAGTTCATTTATGCTGAGAATACAGTTTTTACCAGACTGCCTGCAGGACAATACAATAAAAGATTTATCCTTAATAGCATTTCACTGAAGTTTCACCACAGGAGACGGGGGTTTTTTGTTGTGCCATTTTTTTTATTATTTTCCCCTTCAGTTGCTATGAAAGTCTCTGCTCTTAGCTTTTTTTTTTTTTTTTCAGAGCATAATCCCTAGATGTCCTCTGCCACCTTCTCTCAACTGAATTTTTCTCTTTTCTTCGATCCTTTCTCATCTCTGACACACTTCTTTTTGTTTTGCTTCTCTTCTCCTATTATGTAGTTGATGGAAATTAGAAAAGAAACTGATTGTGAGCACAGAAACTCTGAAGCTGGACAAGGCACCGGTAGCAAAACTCACATGAAATAGGAAATAGGCTTTGCTCACCTGCAACTTCTTGTTTGCTTTTCTCCCTAAGTCTGTGTTTGACACATTCTGCTCATTTACGAGCTACAGCTCCATGGCTCTTCTCCTCTCTTCCCTCCAGGCCTCGCCTGAGCCCAAAGTGCACTCCCATCTTCCTGCCTTTTGGAAGTCTCCCTGCTCCAGGATCTCTCCAGGGAAGGTGCAGACCTCCAGCTGATCTCCCAGAGCTTGTCCCAAGAGAGGCAGCACCCTGCAGAGGGCAGATCTGGAATGGGATTCCCTGCGAAATGTCCGTCTCTTCCCACTGAGCTTGGCAAGCTGATGGAGGCACCAAGTGCCAAGTGGTTTAATAAGAGAACAGAATCCTGAATGAGTGAGATCACTGACAAATTGCCTGAATTAGGGTCTGCTGACAGACTCCAGAGTCCTTCTGGAGTCATCTGGAGGTCCAGTGATGTCCAGTAAGTGCCTACTGACTTGGCTGGAGGGAGACTTGAGGTAATGTTCCATCTCACACCAGTCATCCCTTGTCTGCCTCTTGTTTCCTGCTACTAAATAAGCAGAATGGTGCCTTCCTTCATCCTAAAGTGCTGCAGAACTCAGGGTTGCAGAGAGCTGCTTGAGCAGCATGTCTCGTAATTAATTGTTATCCTAATCTTCCTCAGGTGCCTGACTGCTTGAGAATCTAAGAATTTATGGGCATTTGGTAATGTCTGAAAATGAAAAGTCTCTTTAATATGCTTATGATAAGTATTTGCACTATTTTAGAAAGCTATTTTCATTCCACTCAGACACTTGTTAAATAACTTTTTAGAACTTGAACATTTACTACTCATTTTATATGTGCAATAAATCAATCAGATTTAACAAAGGAAAGAACCTGATTTGCCCACAGCCCTGTCTGAGCACAGAGGTGCCATTTTGCAATCTAATGAAGCTTTCAGTTAAAGAAATGAAAGGTGGGGGGGAGACTTTGATGCCTAATAAAAATGATTCAGCATCCTCATAACTTTGACAAGTAGTGTGACTTACAAACCTTCCAGTGGAGCAGGATAACAATAGAGTGGGAACTCACAAGTCTAGACTACAGAAGATACCGATCAACACTAATGCATCCTCCCCAAATCCAAAAGAGCTTTGAGAAAGGGAAGGGCCCCAAGCAAAGCAATTAATATAAACAGAATATAGTGCCATGAAGAAAATCCATGCTGTGGATGTGGGCTCATGGCAAGAAAAGATATCTACATGCAGCCAGCTTTCAGTATTCACCTTTGTTTAAATTCCTAAGGAGATACTGAGATTGCAGACCTTTTAATAAAGGAGCTACCTTCCTGTGTTGGTGTGTGCCTGGCACAAAAATGGGGTAGTCCACCATGAAATGGGCTTCTTTGCTGATAATAACACATTCTGTGCTCTGTAACACACTGTGAGGGTGGAGAGGCCCTGGCCCAGGGTGCCCAGAGAAGCTGCGGCTGCTCCTGGATCCCTGGCAGTGTCCAAGGCCAGTCTGGACAGGGCTTGGAGCAGCCTGGGACAGCGGAAGGTGTCCCTGCCATGGCAGGGAGATGATTTTTAAGGACCCTTCCAACCCAGGCCACTGTAGGATTCTGTGATGTTCAGGGATATTCAGCACCACGTGTGGCTCTAATATGGCCACAGCCTCTTCTTACACTTCACTTAATTCTCCGTTGTTTCTAAAACAATATATTATTTTTCCTTATATTTCCTCATTCTTCATAGTTAATCAGTACAGAGTTTAACCTGGTATTTATATATATACATAAAAAGAAGGGTTCCTTAACACCTCTATAAATCATCCATCCTTCACAGTCTGGGGTTATTACCAGATGGGTATCTGCCGAGGCCTGTCTGAAGAGACTCTCTGTGACTTTGATGTATTTTTCCTCTGCTGTTAACAAATGGGTCACAGCCCAGTTATGTGATTATACAACATGTTTACAGCTCCTGCCATACTGAAGATGCACAGAATATTGCTTGGCAGGAGCCAAGACATGCATCTTGTGTGATATAAGAAGTTCTGCCTCTCTCCCTTCCATCGCTGTATATACACAAGGAGCCTCACAGGGACAAAACTTCCTCACTGTCATGTTTGAGAATGGTGGGGCTGAGTCTCACAGACACAAAGTCTCACAATCTTTAATATGATTTCAAGCTCAGCAACAAAATAGCATTAAAACTGTAGTGCATGAAGGCTTCTGTGTTATGAAGTATCATCATCCAAACACTTTAAGTAGTATTCTATAACATAGTCTATCGTAAGTTCAATTTTTACTCAATCACTTGAAATGCACTTAGGAAAATTGCTCTTTTGCTGTTTTCACAACAGCTCTGGAAGTCAGCCTCTGGTTTAATGATAACTGCTTTAATCACAGTTTGGCTTGTTTCGTTTTGACAGCATTGATGTAACAAACTATTTATTTTCTGTATGTTAAATATACTATCATTGCAGCTACCAGATTTTTTTGTTTTTTTTTCCTGGTGCACTAAATGCAGATGACAAGGTTTGCATCTCATTAAGGTAATTTGTGTGTGCATAATTTTCAGTAAACACAGTGCACGAAATCACGGATCTTCTCTACCAAAAGTGTCATCTCAAACTATTTGTGCTTGGTTTAGTAACGGAAGTTATTTTTCAAGCCCCACTATATATAGCAAACCATGTGCTTTCCCCAACAGGAGAGCTGGGCTGTAAAGCCAACGCAGCATCCTCGAGCAGGAATTGCGTTTAAAAATATTATTACACCATTAGGCTGAGCAAGCCCCTCTCATCTACCCTGAATCGCCGTGTCCTGCTCCCGGTTCAGATTCCGCAGAGTGTGCAGGAGGAAAGGATGTTTGTTCCTTGGCTGTGAGCGAGGGGATGGGGGAATTCTGCCACTAATTTGTTCTGATCCTGCTGCCTCATTAGGGCAGTCTGTAAAAGATGGGAAATGTGTCCTATGGCAGTGAACTTTCTGCATGGAGCTGTTAACGCAGTAAATAGCTCAGGAGGAGGGAGGGAGACAGCTGGAGCACATTGTGTTTCATAAAGACTATACCGGGACCTTGAGTCTTCATTTAACCCATCATTGAGGTGACAAATATCCACTGCTTTGCTGCTGGGCGATGCTGCTGCTGCTTGCCTGTTAATTTATCTGTTTTCAGGCTGTCTAGACATTGTTTGGGTCAAAAAGTGCTGTCTCTCCCCTGCCGTGGGATTTGCCTGCTCAGCTCTTGCTGCAGGCTGCTGTGCCAAACGGGCTTTCCAGAAGAATGCTCCCTCTGTCTGGATGGCTTATTAACAGGACTCCAAATGGATGGAGAGGGTTTCAGTCAGGCTAAGGCTTCCTACAGATAAAGTTTATTTTAACGTCTTCTCTCTAAAAATACACTGGCGGGGATAAATAATTCAAATACTTCGGGTTTTTTCCCCCCTTGTGATTAAAAACCTGCCTGAAAGTGTCCTTGAAATGTTCTCTTAAGAGGTTCAAGCAGGTTTTGGATGGTCCAGTGCCAGACTAAACTAAATGCCAACACGAGGCCCATGCTGTGCCTTCACTGGAATGGTTCTGACATAGTGCCTATCAGAACCCCTTGCTTTGTTGCCAGATAAGTATTAAAAAATACTTTTAAAATCCTACTTTAAGTTAAGTAAAGCTACTACTCAATACCTCAATGTCCATGCATTTCTTGGAAACCCTTTTAGAAATGTTGTCTTTTGGGGAACTCAGCTGCAAGGGTATTTTTTATGTGAAAAAAATCTTCCAACTCTCTTACCCAAATTGTAGCCATGAGGTTCTCAGTCTGATTCAGTAGGAAATAACCAGAAGTTTCATAAAGGTAAGAATCCTGTTCGCTATAAAATAGTGTGGTATTGCATTCTATAGTTGACATCAACATCAATTTCCTGATGTCAGAATATTGTCCTATCTAGGACTTAATTAAAAATCTCTTTTTTTTTTTTTTTTTGACAGAAAAATGGGGTTTGGATTAATTGAAAATGTTTTGGAGGGACTGCAAGGACTATGAGAATCTTTTTTTGGTCTTTGGAGAAGTCTTCCAAACCAAGGCATGCAACGTGAACTGTGTGGTGGGAGCTTTAGGTCCCATGTTTGCTGTTCCCATTTCATTGCATCACTCAGCCTGACTTTATCTTCCAAGAATTACGGTTTCCTCACACCACGTGGAACTCAC
This sequence comes from Dasyornis broadbenti, assembly GCA_013397935.1. Taxonomy (NCBI): domain Eukaryota; kingdom Metazoa; phylum Chordata; class Aves; order Passeriformes; family Dasyornithidae; genus Dasyornis; species Dasyornis broadbenti. Next base: position 110,640 of record VZRN01003130.1, on the reverse strand, counting down.
CACTTGTTATTGCTTCAATACAGAGCATAGGAAAGGTCACCCAGCCAAGGGATCTGTAGGGAAAGATGGGATAGACATCTGAATCAGGGCCCATTCTTATGTGTACATGCTGCTGTGTTCAGCAGAAATACTTAGAATTTTTCTTTTTTTTTTTTCCCCACAAGTTCACATTTGTACATAAATACTTTTGATATATGAAAAATATGAGGAAAAGAAATCTACCCTCACTGGTGGGAAAAAAAATCCTCCCAGCCCTCTCTCCTGGTTTACAGGTGAGCACATGGGCTATGCCTGCTTTCTTTATGCCCGGAGATCCCTTCTGACCCGGCAAAATGCTGCCACAGGTCCCTAATTCTGCCATAGGTCCCACAGAGTGAGAGGGATGTTGTTGCTGAAGATGAACCCCTCGGCATTTTCAGCAGCTTTTTTGGAGGACGGGTCTTGCTTTTGTCCCATCTGGGAGCTCCCCCAGCTCTTTGCTGCAGAGCACTGTGAGCTGTTCTTTGCTGGCCATTCCCTTCCTGGACAAGAGCTCCTGACCCTGACACAGGCTCCCAGTCGAGGTGGAGCTCAGACAAACTGGACTGACCTCAGCAAGGTCCTGCTGGAGCCCTGGCTCTTGGCCGCTTGGAGAATCCCCAGCCCCAGGCCCTTGGCTGACCGCAGTTCAGGCGAGTGTGCCCAGGCTGCAGCAATTAACTCCTTGAACCCAGCTCGCAGAAATTGTTGCTCCAGGCTCTTCTCCTCTGCTTGCTGGCAGTGATTTTGCCTTTCATGCCAAGGTACAGGAGGGAGCATGGGAGCAGCATCCCTTCAGATGAACAGAAATTCCCGACAGCGTCCACCCAGGCTGGCTTTAAGTCACTCTCATTGCAAGATTCTCAGCCTTCACATCTCTCGTCACAAAGCAAGGACTACAGAGAATCTTTGTTCTAAATTTTCTCCCTCCTCCCCGTTGGAATTTACAACAAAATGTCATGGAAATACAAGTTTTGTTAAAGTTTACTACTACAAAGCCAAAATTTTAGGCTAAGTTAGACCAGAAAGAGTGTCTTTCTTTCCTTTTCCGTAACTAAGTCTATATTTTTTCATAGAATTTGCATAGATATTCCGTAATTGCTACAATCATTGTGGTAATTTTAATGGGAGCACCTTCCAAAATACAAACTGAATAGAGAGGTACTTTCTCTGATTTATTTGTAGATCTACAACTACAGGATTTTCCCACTATCTTATTTACTCTAAATGAGTGGGGTCAAGAGAGAAAACTGCCCATATCTTCCAGATGATGGTATTATTCCAGACTATTATTCCCAGGATTTCAAAGCTTCTCATGCAACTTCTGAGCTGTGGGCTCTGCAGCTGAGGGGTGTCCCACTGAGGCAGGGAATGAAGTGACATTTAAGGAGACGAAATTGTGGGGGTGGGAGATATGCTCAGAAAAATTAAGGGTCCCAGCATCTTTTCAACCCACCTAAGTCTCTGACCTTCTGCCATATCACTGACCTGTCCCCTGCTGGAGGCATCTTCCAGAATCCTGTTCCTGACTGTATTAAAAATCTCATCCTTCTCTTCCCCTTCAGTCCCCAGGCCAAGATGTGCCTCTGGCATTGCCTGAGCCTGCAGAGGACTCCCAGCTCAGCATTACCAGGGGAGCCACCTGGGAAGGCACTGCTGGCTTCATTTTATGTCAGAGATCTCTTGCTGTGCTCAGGGCTGATCTACTGCAGTCATGATTTTAATGACCTTCCTTTCTCTAAATCAGATGCTAAGGGCAAAGGAGTGCATTTCACTTCTCCCATTTGTAATTAGCCAGCAGCAAACTGAAGTCAGGCAGTGTTTTCCTGTTGCCTGGGCAGAGATTGGGAGGTTCAGCCCTGTTTGCTTTTGGGGGCATCCAGCTGAACACTGGTACCCTGAGCTCAGCCCCACTTCTGCCAGGGATCTGTGGTGTTTCTGGGACAGCTTTCCTCTGTATGGAGAAGCCAGCCAGAAGTCAGGCAGCAGAGGAGGAGATGGAAGATGTGGGTTCAGTCCCTTGGCCTGCCAGGGACTTCCCGCCTGACTGTCATCCAGACGCTTTATCCTCTTGCGTTTCAGTTCTCTGTCTCTAAGCCAGGGCAAACAGTGATTTCATACTTCTCTGTGGTGCCATGAGGAACTGTAATATCCCCTAAATTCTGTGGGAGAGATGAATGGGTTGGTTTGTACACGGACCCAGCAGCTCTAAGAGAGGTACTGCCTTCAGTGCCCACGGGATCTGAGACCGGCAACGTGTTCGAGACCGCAGCGGGCTCTGGAGATGGGATGTGTTTAGGGCCTGTAGCTGCTGTTGGGTTGCACATTACAGAGCACAAGGCTGTGCTTCCTGAGCACAGGAGCAACAGATTCCCGTTGCTCTGCTGTGACTCCTTTGGAAGTTCAGGAGCGTGGGCAGGCATTCCCTCATTCAGCCCCGCAAGCCAGACACCACTTGGATGGTAGATACTGGACAAGATTAGATGTGGACTCATCACTTCTTGCTTTGGGTGCATTTAAACATGCACAGGATATTTCCAATTGGTCTGTAGGGCAGTTTTCAGTTTTATAGGCGCATTGCATTCCTTTGTAACAAATAAAATATCTATTGATGGCACCCAAGAAGTTATTTTTCCCTTTATCTCAGTGCTCAGAGGCAGTAGGTTTTAGAGCTGCTGATCTCAGCTCAGCAGGTGATGTTGTTTGATTCACCCTGTGCTGTTTTGACTGCTCGGGTTCCTTACAGTTTGCTGTCTAGCACACAGACAGCTTCCTCACAGTGCCTGGGGGAGGGAGACTTGATGCCAAACTGCCCTCGTGGAAAAAGCATCTTTCGTCTCTGCCGGGCTCGTTTTGAGCTGGTAGCCCTCATGTGAAAACAGCTGCCCTGCCAGCCCTCCTGTTCCTCAGCATCTCAAACCAGCGAGAGTGCCATGCTGGCCTTTACACCTGAGAGGACACAGTGAGATAGCAATTCCATCAGAACTTGGTAAAAGTTTGGGAAAGTGGAAGAAGTGAGTAACTTCAACACAGTAAGAAGTGTTTGTTTCTCTAGCCACCACCGGAAGCTGACAGAACAAGAAAAAAGCCTTTGGAGACATGCAAATATTTCAGGGTGCTGGTAAAACGCTGCACCCATTCCAAGTTTGCCCTCTTCCCTTCTGATGTTCTGCTGGTCTTTCACAGATTGCAGCAGGCCTCCCTTTTGTAAGTTTTAGTTCCTTTTTCATTTTCTGAGATGAGGTTTCTTCATTATGCCCAGACTCAAACTGAAATGCAAATCCAGGAGTTTTTGCCATCAGGGTAATTTCCTAGATGCACTTTTATTGCAGTCTCTGTCTGCAGCCTCATACAAACACTCATTTGGCTTGGAACCCTCTGATGGCCAGACACCAAACTGGAGCCCAACCTTGCTGTTGCTCTTTGCTGCTGATATTTTTGTTCCTTTGTTTATTCCATCTGAAATCGGTTTATAGCTCAGCCCACTTCTGTTCCTGCTGGCGTTTTTGCTCCATAAACTGTATGCCTCCCTGGCTGAAAAGTCAACACTTACTGCACTTTCATTTCCTCCTGTGAGGGTGAATCATAACCAAGCAAGGGCTGCAAGAGCGAAAACAAAAGGAGAGAGCAGTAAGGCTGTGGATCAGCTTCTCCAGGCAGTGTGAGTTCCACAGGGTGCCCTTTACTAACACAGCCCATGAGCTGAACCTGAAATAGTTTCCTTCACAGTGATAATGAAGTGACCCTTGAGGGTTTGCTCAGTGATTCCAGGCAGATGAACTCGAGGTTTCGTAGCAGAACAGCCTCCCAGCACTGCCCTGGCTGCTGCGTGAATGTACCTTTTGTACTCACCTGCAGCAGCAGCAGATGGGCTCGAGGACTTTGGAGGCCCTTCCAAGCCTCTCTCCGTGGCTTCAGGAGCCCTTCCAAGCCTCTCTCCGTGTCCTCCAAGCGTTCAGAGAAATATCCAAACATGCAGCAGAACCTGAGCCCCTGGCTGGGACTGTGATGTTTGTGGCTTTCTGAATCCCCCCATTCAGAATCAGTTTCTGCACTGCATCAAAGTAATGGCCTTAGCAGCAGCTTTCCTAAAAGGATTTTTGGAGGGCAAAACTGCCAAAACAACAGGGTTGTGTGACTTTATCATTCCCTTTTAACGTGATTTGTAGCTGTTTACTGGTTATTTTGATAAAGTCGTTCTCCATGCCACGAGGGTAGGGCTGTTGCAGAGTATGATGAGAAGAGGGGAAGACAGAATACGTTCAAACATACATATGTGTGAATGTGTTTAAAGATGAATACTTGAATAGAAACTATGACTATAAGAAAAATTGTTTCCATTTTCACTGACATTTTCTTGAGAAAAATGAGTATTTTCTAATAAGCGTCAGAGTTAGAAATAACCGAAAATTTAGGAAAATGCCAATAAATGCTCTATCCAAGGGCAGTAGGCATCACTTGTGTGTTTTCACTTACAGTGTAACAGCACTGCAACCCAATTTGAGGTGAATGTCAGCCCAGGAATAATTTATACTGAGGGACTTTCAGTCTCACACTTTGGATTTTCGGGAGATGCCACCTCACTTGAACTTGCAGTTTCTCTGAGTTTGAGTCATGGCACACGTACTCACTAAATGGAGGCATCAAAATTTTGGCAGATGTTTGGGAAAAGATGTTCTGCAGTTTTGCTCATATTTGAAGCATTTTTTGTCCTCTGTGGCTTGGTCCAATGCCCATCGGTGTTCATGGAAAACTCCAGTTGAGCTGGATGAGTTTTGCAGATCCGGTTCTGTAGTGTGATGAGTTTCTTCCATTCATGCCGGAAAGAATGGAAAGTGCTAAACAAACTGCAGGAGGGGGGTGACCCTGGTCTGTGCCAGGCCCCCGAGTTCTGCCTTTGGAGAGTGAAAGACAAGATAGAAGAGAAAAGTCACCTCCCTGCAGGGGCTGAATTCTGACCTCAGCCAGCTCTTAGGCCCATGTAGGCTTTTGTAAAACTGACATTTTACTCTATGAATCACGCATGGAATTTGCATCTTATGTCACACACACACACACGGAATAGTGGAAAGCGTATGACTCAGTTATATTCTTTTTATGAATTGAACACTGAGACGAGATGTTTTGCATTGTTTTGTCAAGAAGTCTCCGTTCTGCTCCCTTATATCTCCTCCAACACCCACCCACTCCGAGGCACATGCGCTTCCTACCCCTTATCCTCCCACACACTCCCACCACTCCTTTGCTGTGACCCTGCTACTGGAAGTTGCTTACTGCTGCCTGTTCCCTTCAGTGACAAGGCACTGCTGTTATTACTGCACAGTTATTATTATTTTTGTGCCAGCCACTCATCTGGACAGGAAAGCTGTAAGAACCTTAATTACTTTGTGGCCAGACATGGAGCTATATTTCTAAAAGTAGCTTTTCTTTTTTGGATCAAGTTCATTTCCTACAGTGTCTGGTTTTATGAGTTTGTGAAAAGCTTTCAGGTTCTCAGGAGCCCCCATACTTTCTTCTCAAACACACACTCACAAATATGTATAAAGAGTTGATAATCTGGAACAATTAAATTGTTTTCACCTCCTGTCAGTCACCTACTTGGAGTCATTTGCAGTTTCACACACATACTCTGCTTTCACTTCTGGGCTAAATAACTCTCTAAAATTATCTGTGTGATTATTGTGTGCTGTAGTTCAGGACCCTTCCAGCTGAAATGTTCCATAGAAAATATCACTGTTATTCTTGAAATGTAATTTCTGGCGCTTACCACCAACTATGTTAATTTTTATATTTTTCAAGAGAAGTGCAGCAGAACTGGCAGAGATAGTGAATAATTCCCTTGAAGCTATGTCCCCACTGATTTGATTTTTCCTTGACAGCTTATCCATCATGCTATATGCTTATTTAGACAAATAAATAAGAGAGCTGTTATCTGCCAGCCTGGCCCGAGGGCTTTTAGCAACACCAGAAAGTCTGCCGGCTTTCCTTTCAACGTTCAACAAGACGATTAGGGAATCACATCATGGTAAACGTGGATAATACATGCTTCAGTGGAAAAAGAAAAGCTGGCCTAAAAATTGAGAATCCGTGAGAAGTCCAGTGCTGGCTTGCACAGTAAGATAAAGCAAAGACCCTCTGAGCAGGGATCAGGGCGGTGGCTTGAGAAGAACTTGTGTCAAAATTCTGTGTGGTGAACAGGGCAGTTCTGGGGCTTATAGCAAGTGCTGGGAGATACATTTTGATAAAACATCCTGCTCTAAAGTAAACAGATTTGGGTCAACTGAAATGTTTTGTGAATTCATGTTCAGCTTAACAAGTTGTTTCGTTCTTAAAATTTAAGCAAGTCAAAATGTTCCCTTTCAACATTTTAACATGAAACAGTACACCTTTCAAAAATGTACCTGGGTTTAGTTTTTAAATGCTTACAAGTGGAACGACACTTTTTACTTGAAACTAAGTGACAGATTTTACTCATCCTAAATGATTATTTTCATTTG
>VZRN01003130.1:70878-93378 GCA_013397935.1 Dasyornis broadbenti | reverse complement strand
CACGTTTTAATGATTTTACTTTATTGGGTGACAAGGTAACTGCTAATAAACTCACCCTTGTACCTGAGAGTACTGCATGATGGTCAGCAAATTCGATATCAGAAAATGTGTGGGTTTGGATTATCTTTAGTAGTCAATTTTCCAGATGACAAAAGTTGTAGATAAAGAGGTAAAATTAATTGGGTTTGGTCACATATAAAATCAATGTCAAGATCAAACCCTTAAGAGCTCCTGGCTCTGAGTCTTATATTTGACCCCTAAAGCAAGATATGTACCCGTGGGAGGCACAAATCAGTCCTTACCGAAAACAGCTTCTCCTGAAACTTCTAAACTTCTTCCAAGCCTTTTTTTTTTGGGCTTACAAGGAAAACAGATTCCCAGAATTTTAGGAAAGTCAACTGGAAGTTGCAAGAGGAGAGGGACTAAAATGTTACGCTAATGGGCTTAGGGCAAAAGTGGGATCCATCTGACCCAGTTAAGACCCAGTCCAACTGCTCTAAGGTCCAACAACATGTGTCAACACCAGGGATGGAGAAACCACAATGGGAGTTTTTCCAAGATTTATAGGAAGACATGTGCTCTGGATGTTCCCAACTGCTCACAAGTGGGCTAAGGCTGGTAATTCCAACCTTCCCTCCAGTCACAGCACTGGAGAACAGCTGCTCCAGCCACGTCCTTCTGCTCAGGGTGTCACAGAGATCTCCTGCAGGGCCGTGCAGACCCTGGAGTATCCTGGAGGTGATACCGAGGTGTCACCTGGGTTTTGTGCTTGCCAGAAACGCCACAAGCTCACTGGGGACATTTGGCTGCTCGGTCGGCTGTGTGTGGTAGGACAGTAGTGACTGTGGGTGTGGGTGCCTGTATCAGGAACAACCACTGTATTTACAGAGCCTTCCTATACAGCTGATTCCCTGGATTGCAGGGAGCCCCACGGGGCTGTTTGGAGATTCCAGTCACAGGGCTGCAGAAGAGAAAAAGAAGGAAATTGCTTTTCTCTTCCTTTTTGGCAAATGAGAAGTTGGAGCAGGGTGGATTGCTGGGTGCTGTGAACTGTGCTGGCTCTATCCCTCTGCATCTCTCCCAAGCTCTTCTCGAGATCATTTAAATACATTTAAATCCCACTTTACAGTCACCTTAGGACCAAATAATTTTGAGGCCAAATTTCCTTTTTAACATAGTTAGGTTTAGTGTAAATTTCCTCAGATTTTGGCTTGATGCTTAAAAACACCTTGGCACATGAGAGCAAACCCTAAGCCACTCCTGGCTCCTCTTTTTCCCCAGTGTGAGGGGATTTGCTGTTTCCCATGGTTTCACATATCAGTGATGACAAAAGAACACGGACATCTCAGCTTCCAGGGACGTTCTGAGCTCCATTTGGGAAGCTCTGTGCCTCATTTGGCTGCTTTAGAAATCCTTGCTGAGGATACCCCATGTGGAGCTCCTGGCAGGCCAAACAAGAGGGCAATGCACAGCTCAGGGTCAGTGCTGCAGCGTCCTTGCACAGAGTTTTCACGGGAGGAGGAGGAGGCAGAAACCAAGGAAATGCAGCTGGAGGAATTTCAGGCTTTGGAGGTCAAGGTGCAGAATGAAAACCTCAAGGACAGTTGCAACCCTGAGCACTGGCTTCATCTTCCCAGCCAACAGCACAATGCAGATGGAAGGATGGTTTATGAAACAGGAGTGGGAAAGGTAGTTAAATATATTTATGGGATATAGTGGAAGAAATGTATTAAAAAGTAGAAATCCCTGACTCTAACCAGATCATCCCTTCCAGACAAATTGGAAGCAGTTGGTGAAGGGGAGACTTGCAGGGTGATGGACAGAAATAAGAAGCAGCCCTGGTTGCCCAGCTCAGGCGTGGTGAGGTGTCAGTCCCAGATGTGGTCAGGAAGAAGGTTTTATTTGTGCAGAGAATGGGAGGAGGAGGACAATCATAGGATACCGGGAGTTGAACTGTGCACGTGGGCATTGCCCGTTGGGAAATAGGTATGGATGGAGCTGCAGTTTCCTTAGAAGATAACAGAGGTATTAACATTAAAGAGTAGAGATTGTTTAGATTGTTTGGGGATCAGGAGAAAGGAATGAGAGGAGAGAGAGCCATTTGAGAAGGCAAAGGATTTATTAGCCTTTGAAAGTGGGGATCTGAGAGAGGCTGGAATTGGGCTGCTGTGTCATTATGGGCTGCAGTTGGAGATGTTTCAGAGAGTAAACTGGTAATAGAAATATTTTATAGGCCACCTGACCAGAAAGAACAACTGGACTGTGAAATGACTGTGCAAATAAAACAGGCATGTAAGAAGGAGAGAGTGGTGGAATTGAAGATTTTAACTACCGGGCATAGACTGGAATACATTAAGGGAAGGGAAATAAGGCTGGAGGTATGTTTGCAGATCAGACACAGACCTGCTTTCTAATTCAGCCTGAGCATTAACTGCACAGCTTGGCTATTACAAAGGGACTGCATCAGGACAGGCACAATAGGGAAGAGCCCTGGGGAGGCAGCGCTGACAGGCTCCAAGGGAAAAAGATTTTAAAGGTGGTCTGTGAAGGAAAGGATAAAGGAGGAGGGGGGAAGAACTAGTGATTTGGGTCTGAGTGGCTTTAGAGCTTGAATTTCAAATATTTGGGCTTTATTTGTCTCACAGTTCCACAGAAGAAATCAGTAGTGTGGAATCATGACCCACTAATGAATTAAATCCTGGAATCACCCAGCTTTATCCCAGGTGAAGCTGTCTGTCGTTAGTCAGGCCTGGGATATAGGGCCCGTAATGAACCCCTGGCCCCACTGACACCAACAGTAAAAGTCAGGTTTGATTTAATGAGGCCATGGCTTCGTGCCTGACGCTCATAATCTCCTTGGGCAGGAGGGTGATTAGGGAAGGTGGCAGCACAAAGCTGGTTTGAAGGGCCAGGGAGGCTCCCCAGGGGGAAAAAGGTCTGGGATTTCATTGCTTGCCATACACAACCCCTAAAGGCTCATCAAAGGGTGAGACCCCTGCTAAAGGTAAAGATTAATCTCTTCTAGGCAGGGAATTGTATATGTACATGTATAAAATGGACAAGGAAGAGCTAAATTTTGAGTGGCTGTCATGAGTCATACACTGTTTTCTTGTAGCCCATATGCTTGACTTCACCTCATATATCCTCTCTGATTAAAAAAAAAAATAAATAAAGGTAAATAGAATGCTTTCAGGAATTTGCAGATGGGTCCAAAATAGCTGCACGTATGACATATACTAAGATATCAATTTTACTACAATTGTAGAGATACTGCCAAAAAGTAGCCTTCTTGTTTTATTCTTTTGTATTAAAAAAAAAAAAAAAAAGGAAAGAAAAGAAAAAAGTGTGTGTTTAGGGGAAGCAGAAGGAAGAGGTTGTAAAGAGTGAAAAGAAACCTCAAACCCAACAGGTGTCAATGAATCACAGCTCTCTTAGTCACCATTGCTGGCTGCATGAATCAATAGAAGACTCTGACTATTAAATAAAGATTCAATCTTGGTAGAAAATATTACCTGATAACCAAGCAGCCTTATTCAGTGAATGCCTCATGAAAGACTCAGACTGAGGCCTCCAATGACAGACAGGTCAGTGCACAGTCATTTAGCAGGAGAAGAAAAAGCTGAATTTTAAGTCTTTAGGTAGATATAAAAAAATAAATCTGCTATTGCTATATTATTATTATAAATAATAACAACAAACAGAAGCCCTGTCTCATGTGGGCAGGTACTGCCCGAGCCCCAGGGCAGCCCTGAACCATGGCCACTGTCAATCCGAACACGGCCACTTTCACATCGTGTGGGTTCATGTTGTGCACAGCAAGGGATGGAGCTGTGCCTGCGGCCAAGGACTTTGCCGTTTGCTACTGGCCAAAATGTTGGGTTAACTCTGAATGCCCCTTCCCTCCTTTCCTATTGCCCCCAAACTTTTCAATTTGGCAGCCAACTCCCCTCTCCTCCCCCCAATACCACTAAAAGTAGTGACTGTACAAACAGATTTTCTTTCAGTTGGTAGTATTTTTTTTGGAGATGAGATGTGCATTTGTTCATCAAAACTGATTTTTTTTTTTTTTCCAAAAAGAACAAACACGATCTGTGGAGATTGTCTCTGAGTTGCTAATCCATTTTTTCACCTCCTTTTTCCTTTAACATTTGGTGGAGAGTTTTCATCCATTCTTGATAAAGAACTACTCATCGAATGAGCCTTCTAGCAGCACTGTCAGGGTGTAATTTTTAATCCCTCTTTACCCCAAACAACATAAGGGCAGCAAATACTTTCAGTACTTTGGCCTCTGCTGTCCATGGAGTGGGAGCTGCTGGGATGCTGCAGTCTAAGAGGGCTGGGATTTGTCTGCAAGAGCCAAGCGTTGATCTGTTCTGTTGATGCTCGGGATAATTAAAGAATAGAAGCAAAATGATTAATAAGGTTCTTTTTTCAAGGCGTAGAGAAGGCTGAAGGCCTGGAGAGGGGCCACTGAATTTGACTAAATAAACGTAGCAGAACAGGAAGATTTTCAGCAATTATTGGCTCATTTTTTCCCCAGGCTTTCTAACACGTCGCTTTAACTTACTGGCTTAAGACACTCCTCACACCCACATCACATTTTGCCTTGGGCCATTCTGCTGCTCTTGACAGCTGTCTAGGGCAAAAGGAAATCACCCGACCACAAGTGTTTTCTCATAACTTCAGAACAAGGGAATCTGAAGAAGTCCAACCCTTTGAGGTTCAGACCCTGCTTTAAAAAGCAAGATAAGTTTAGGACCTGAAATGCAGGCATTGCCCTCTGTGCCCCCGGCTGGGTATCCCGTTGGGCTGCAGTGTCTGCACACTGGCAGCAATTAGCAGCAATCTGAAAACGGTCACGGGAATTGCTGAACTCCTGGTGGTCATTAGAAGGCCAATCCCAGCCCCTCGGCGCTGCTGTTTGGTACCTGGCTGGTGATGCAGATCAAGGGAGCAGCACCGGGACTTGTGCAGTCCCAGCTGCTGAGGGCTGGCAGTGCCTGGGGACAGGGTGGCAGCGCACGTGGGCAGTGCCAGGAGGGAAGGACAGTCCCAACAGGATAATTAATGTTCAAGCTAAAGCTAAACCAAGCTTGGCAGTGACCTGGCTGCGGACTATCCCAGGGTAAGGAAAAGGGAAGGTCCCTTTGAGCCCACTCAGCCCTTGTGAACTGGGTCAGAACAGCACAGCTGCAGTGGCAGGTTTTTGATGCCTGGTGGAGATTTAGGTTGTGGAGGGTTTCAGTGCAGAATCAGCTCTGCTGTAGGTGTTCAGTGTTTGCTGTACATCTGACAAGCGCTGAGTGAGGGCTGTCTGTGAGAGACAGTGTGAAAGAGACTGGGAGCAGCCACACATCCGGACACATCCGGACACATCCGGACACATCCTGACCCATCCTGACCCTGTGCTGATGGACATTACAGCTCAGTGGTGTTCCGCTTGTGCCCCATCGTCTGCCCATGGTCCCTACAACAGGTGCATCAAGCAAGGACTAGAAAATAATAAAAACCTTCTCTGTCTTCCCACTCAAGGGGAAGACAAGCTGGCAAGCTCCAGGAAAAGAAATGCAAATCAATGAGCAGTCAGCGTTCAGGGTCTTTTGTTTTCTCTGCAAATGGGTGCAAGGGCGTCTTGGGACTGCTTTGGGAAGGTCAGGGGTCCTTGAAATCCCTCAAAAGTTTGAGGGATCCAGCTGGGTCTTGCTCAGACGTCCTGTCTGAAGGCAAGTCAAACAACGAGCTGCCTTTTAACTTCATGTTTTATTTAGACCTTGTCTTCCTTGGTATCTATTTCAAACATGTACACTCGGTTATTCTTCCACAGCCCTGTCCCCTTCCCCACAGAGGGGGAATGGGAAGGCTGTTGTGGTTTTGGTGTGAGTGTGACTCTGCCTGTCTGAACTAGTAAGACATTAAACATCTTGTCCAAGGTCACAAATAATTCACTGACTTTCCCTGATTATTTTGAATCCAGCATATGCTCCAGCACAACTCCTCTTCAGAGAGTGTATATTGCAGTTTTACTGCCTTTATATGATGACTTTCCCTTTTCTTTTCTACAATTACCAGTGTACCTGAAGACCTGGTTTGAAGGAAAGCTGGAATATTGTTCCCTGGAATAAATCTGTCTGCAGGTTTCAAAATGGTTGAGTATCTGGGCTTTTCAGTCTTCACTGTTCTTTCTCCCAACTTGTGTTGGAAAAATCTTGAAGGGATATTCCTGTGGCTCCGAAAAGTACTGCCCAGTGTGATTCCAGTGCCTGTAAGCTCAGCTGGGCACACCCTGATCCCCTTGGAAGAGCAGTTGGAGGTTCATGGCGCTGCTCCATGGGCATCCAACAGGGACAGAAACAGAACTGCAAAGCAGTAGCTACTGCCTATTAAGAAGCGTAATTAAAAATTTAATTACTTCTGAAAATAGTGGTGTCACTGGCTAGACATGCAAATCCCACTGCAAGCCAAGTGAGAAATTCAGGTTCCCAGGAGGGCCCTTGGGATGAGTGGAGTGAGTGGCTGGGATCGTGGTGTGAGGGGCAGTGGGTGCCACACGTGGCCTGGTGAGATCCCCCTGCCCAGCCTGCCCTCCTCCCTGGCAGGCCTCTGTCCGTCTGTTTGCCTCCCCTTGCTGCACTTATCTGATGGTCGAAGTCACTTACTCTTATTTACATTGCCCACAGGGCATGTTGGATTGGAGCACATTTCCTCTCTTGTTACAGTTGATGAATGCAGCTCTATTAAAATATCATCTCATCCTCACACTAGATTGCAGTCTAAGATAATATGTGTTTTTTCTATATCGTTTATACAAGAAAGATTATGTTAAATGCCAGACCCAGTAAATATTTCAAGATCCACTGCATTGCTGAGAACAGTTTCTCCCTGGGCATATGTTTCAGAGCCAAAGAAAACACTTTAAAAATTTCCTTCCTGTTTAATTTTTTTTAAAGGGCATTCTCCCTATATCTGTTACTGAAATGACAAGTTGTCATGTTCCTTGATCTTATTACAGTTGCAGATGTAACTCAGCAGGGAATCTGCCCAAGTTTACATTTAAAATCATAAGACCCTGATTCTGATCTCTTTTTTTTTTATTATAAGTTTAAATCTTTCTGTGGTGTAGGACTTCCAGCTTTACCTCATTGTAATCAAGATCAGAATTGCTCCTAATTATAACACTTAACTTCTGTGTAGTGCTTTACACTTTTCAGGCTCTCTATATTCATCAATTAATTAATCCCCAAAGCAGTATTAGATTTCTACTGAAAAAAAAAACCCCAACAAATGGAAACCAAAGCACGGGGGTGAGAAGAACTTGCCAAAAGGCAGAGGTGATGGAGGAAGAGAACGGCCCCAGTTCTAATCCCAGTACCCAGGGAGGAAGAGAACAGCCCCAGCTCTAATCCCACTATGTTCTTGTAATTCACTCTCTCTCAAACCCTCACTGGGGGATTGTCCTTCCCAGTGTGCAGGAAAAATGTCCCTGCATAATCGTGTCACAGTGGCTGCCCTGTGCCAGCTGCACCTGGATAAATCCCTCCGCAGATTCTGGAATAACAGCCATGGCTGCACAAAGACGTGCTTCCAGAATATCAGTTTTATTCCAGACTAATATCCAGGCAGGATATTTTACTGGCCTATCAGTAGTGGATTAATTATTCTAGTACAGCTGTTCTGGGAAGGTATTTCCCTGTAGGCAAGCCCATGGAGGGCAAAGGGGAAATGTGAGCTTGTTGAGGGATTAGGCAGAAGGGTGGGATGTTTAAAGGTTCAGCTAAGCTTCAAATAAATGAATTTAAACCTTTGGAGGTTTTCTCCATTGCGTCTCATGGAGATCAGATCATTTTTATCAAAGAGAGAATAAAAAGGACCACGATGCAAATTTTTTCTTACTACACTGGTTGGTTGGAGAGGGAAAAAGAGAGAAGTGACTTCAAGAGAAAAAGCAGGTTACATGGACTTTAGATTATGTGATTTTGGAAGGTGTGAGTCATTAGGAAAGAAGAGGGGGAAAAATAATTTTCTCTGGTCGCTATGCAGTAATGCAGAACAGTTGTTCCTGTGTTTATTTCTGTGTTTTCCAGCATGGAAATTGTTGGCACGGCCATTGTGAGATAGGGATTGTGCAAACTGAAATAGAAAAGCAAATACCAATACAATGGCAGCTGATGCCAACTGTAACACCTGATGCAAATATGTTAAACCTATCAGAGAGGAGGGATCATTAAATGAAACACGTATTCTTTTAACTTTCATTTCTTGAAGGGGTTTTGATTTGTTTAGGGTATTTTAAGAATAACTGGAACAACTGCACTGGACTGGAGTGGCACACCAAGTCGGGCAGAGAGAATAAATCTTTGATTTCTGCTTTTGTACTTTGGAGTCTGAAAACAGAAAAGTACTTCATTAAAAGCAGGGGCAGCAGGAGATTGAATGGTTTATTTCTCTTACAGTGTATTAATATTTTGAATCAATATTTCATTAATAAAATTCACTCTTACATGCCTACTTTTTCTGAAGTAAAATTGAAAATCAAACACAAACAAATGCAGCTGTTGTTTGTGTTCCTCCTAAAGGTCCTCTCGCCTGTGCACTCGAGTGTTTGTTCCTTTCTCCTCTTTTATTTTCTTTTTAAACCTTGAGCTTGATAAAAGTCAGATTATTTTCAAATTGTTTATGTTGTTGCCTATACTAAAATCATCCTTTCCCTAGGAAATTATCTTAAAAGCAGCCAAGTCTGCTGACATGGTATTGTCTGTTGAAAAGGCTCTGGTCATGGCTGTGTTTCACAGATTGGTTGCAGGTACAGGAATCATTGCAGGATTCTTCTCTGGCTTCCTGTGACCTTGCTGTTTGTTTTGTTTGTGTTTTGGGGTTTTGAAGCGGGTCCACGGATCAGAGTCCCACAGCAGCACAACCTGGGCTGAGAGTCACACACCTTGTACACCGAGGGTGCAGTGCTGGGGCCGCTCCGGGCCCCGGCACGGTTCGTATCCCTGGGATCATTGCTCCTTGTGGCAGAGCAGCTCCATGGGATGCTGTGAGCCCTCTGGAGCTGGAGCAGCCTCAGCAGGTCACTGCCGTGGGGTCACTGATGGTTCAGCCTGAGCATCCTGAGCAGCAGTGCCAGGGCACGTCCCAGCTCGGGTTATGGCGTCTGTCTCCGTTCGTTCTGTGCGTGAGGGTGCTCTGTGTGCAGAGCCCATCCAAAGCTCACCAGACCGACACGCTTTGCTCAAGGACCTGAATGCAGCAGTTCTGCTCCCACCTGGCCTGCCTCTCCCCTGTGGCTTTTCTTCGCCGTGGTTCCTCCCTGGGGGAAGCAGCTGCTGTGCAGACTCGGAGCTTGTCCTGACCCTGGGTGAGGAGGGAGCTGAGAGCGCAAGTGAGAGCTCTCAAATGCTTCTGGTTCACCAGTGCAGACACAAAGTACACAGCAGGAGAACATCTGCCTACAGGGAGTACTGTGCAGGGCTTGTAATGCTTGAATAATTTTTGTCTGCTCCTATGGTGCGAAATGGATGGATCCTAACCCAGCACACAGCAGAGTCAATGCTGGATCCTCCTCTGGCTGAATACATTGCCCCTGACTGCAGCTCCTTCCCATCCTGTGCTCCAGGGATGGCAGGGGAGCAGCAGCACAGAGCTCTGGGACCTGTGTGGCGTTGTGTGCCCTGGCAGTGCCCTGTGTTGGTCTGTCCCTTGTCTCATGAGAAGGACAGGACGGGAGCTCAGATCCAGCTGCAGACATTTATCTCCTGTTTAAAAAAAACAGCTGGTGCTTGGGGAAGTTTCTCTTCTTGTGTATCTAGTCCCAGCCTTGAACTGTCCCTCTCCATCCCACAGTTACTCTCTCCCTTAGCACAGACGTATTTGTTTTTCTCTGCTCCTTTGATACCAACATTTCTTCTCTCCCAGGGTTTAACTCTTCTACAAGAGGCTCAGACATGTTTTCTGTATGTTCATGGTTAGGTTTGCAGAGCCATTCAGAGCAGCTAAGAAAAGCCAGCCAAGCAGGTCAGGGAAAATAACCTTTATGTGCTTTGTCAATTGCTCTCATGGTTGGTGAAACTGGCAGGACAGGGAGGGGAAAAAATGTTTGTGTGTGTGTGTGTGTGTGTGTGTGTATGTGGAAATCTTTGCAGCTCCAGTCTAGACCTTCCCTGCTGTTCAGGGAATGAGGGAAACTGCAGCCGGAGCAGCGAGGCTGGGTGAAATCATAATAGTGCCATTGACAGCAGCCTGTGCTCAGCAGCCCTGCAGAGCCGGCAGCCGGGCAGGGGAAATGTGTCACCCACACTGTCCTGACTGGGGGACACCCTGACGCTCACCTGTGGTGCTGCTTTCCTGTGCAACAGCCAAAATACCCACCAGGACACTCCCTCTGAGCCCTAAGCAGATCCAGAGGAGCTGTGGATCAGGTGTTGCTTAGGTAAAGAGCACTTTAGCACCCCATTTATATGGGAACACGTTGGAGGGATGGTGAGAGCGTGTTTTCCTTCCCCGGTGCCATCAGTGCTCTCCTCTCTGATGTGAGAAAATCGCGCACGCTCCCCTGGAGACTGAAACACATCGAGGTTGGCCAAAGATGTCGCGTTGAGCCATATGTTGACCCAAATCATCAGGAGATTCTGCGGGTTTCGTGTCCCAGCTTTGTTGCGTTCAGGCCCTCCCTTGTGTTTGTCAGGCTTCCAGGCACTGATGTCTGGCGTTCCCACCCTGTCTGCCACCCAGTCCCAGTAAGCTTTTTGCTGAAACAGGAGCCTTTGATTTTTCATTTTGAAATAACTCTGGGAGTTTAAATTTCTTTTCTGGGTATTTTTTTAAGATTTCAGATGAAAAGAATAAAAAGTCTGTATCCAAAACGAAACCTTTCATGTTGGTGGCAAATGAAATGCTTCCCCTTTTTTCTTCCTCCCCTTTGCTTTTTCCTAATTTGATACTGGTTTAAAACACAAACTGGAGACAACCAGAAATGATGTTGCGGTGCTGTTATCCTCTTTTTCCTTCCTTTCCTTGGCTGTGATGCATTGCACTGCTTGCAATCCTGACTTCCCCAGAAGACACTTCCCGGGAGCCTCCTTTTCCTCAGAATTCCAACCCCGGTTCCTCGAGTTGTTCCTGTGCGTACCAGATTAATGACATCGACTCCACCAGTCTGTATTTTCGGCTGCAAAAATAGCAAGGTGGTGACTCAAAATGAAAAGTGCTTTCCAAGTGGTTATGTTGTATTTAGTATATTAACCACCACCCCTCAAAGGAGGCGGATGAGTGTGGAGGAGGAAGAGGTTGTTTTGGAGATTTTGTGCGAAACTTCTTTTGAGTGACAGCATTCTGTGACAGTTCCCGAAAGCAGTGCTTTTTACTGGCTCCCAAATTCGCTTATCTTTTGGCAAATCCCCTCCCCATCCTGCTGCCTCTCCTCCTCGGGATACTGAGGCACGGTGAAAACCCAACAGAAGGAAAAGGGAACACCTGGCACGTTCCCCCTGTGGCATGGAGACACAAATGCAGCTCCAGTCAGTTCTCAGCAGACGGACTCCTGCAGCCCTCAGAAGGACATTTTGGCCCTGGTGACCAGAATTTTGATTGCATGTCCCTGATTATTTTCTGAGCTGCTGCTGACTTTTAAGACCTACTGCAATGGAAAATAAAACTTTTATAAGCGCTACCAGCAGCAGCAGTGGGGAAGGATCTGATTACCAAAGGCATATATGGCACCCTGGCCTGTGTTAGAACAGAGCGTTTCAATTGTGCTCTGAAAACTTTGCCCCTGCAGACTGATGGAAAATGGCTAGATGGAGCAGGGATTCATTTTCTAAAGGAAATGAGGATATAAATTCATTTAAGAAATGACATGCCAATTTTTCTTGCTCCGTTTTCCTCTCATAATAAACGGTACAGCTGCCAGGAATTTTTGTGAAAATAACGCTTGCTTTCTTCTTTTTTTATTTTTATGTTTCTAAAATCCTCCTCAAATGTTATAAAAGACCCTGAGCCAGATATTTCATATTTAAGATCTCAGCAGAGGTAAACCTCACTAAACAAATGAAGAGCCCCTGTCCCTGTTGGCTGCTGACAACGATAGTGACACAGAACTGCAACATTACTTCCTCAAAACTTGGAGAAAATATATAACCCATTTACTTAATGGACTGAGCTATAATGTCATCAGTTAAGTGAATACCGTGAATAAAGAACAAGATGAAGTAATTGCTTCCAAAACATTTCTGGAATGAAGTAAAGCTTCACAGTGACTGGTCTCCTGGGGTCCCCTTGATAACCTCTTTGGAGCAAAGTCTATTCTCCTGTGATGCTGAGATCCTTTCCCAGGTGTTATTAAGGACTTCATTCCCTAGACAGCATTTAAGGGAGCAGCTTGATGTCACCCCACTGCGGCTGGGTTTGTGGATTGCCAGCTTGGTTGGGTTTAAAACAAAGCTGGAAGGGAAAACAACCTCAAGTGCACAAACTGGCACAGATCTGCTGTGTTCCAGCTCTGCTTGTGGAGGTGCTGAGCACCTGTAGGTCCCAGTACAGCAGTTTATAAACACAGCCAAGGAATGACACAGCAGGCTGGGGTGTGTTCCCAGCGGAGACTCTTCCAAAACAAGTGAAGAAACTCCACTGGCCTGGTGTGATGATCAGCACCCCTTGAGTGCTGTGGGAGACCAGCAGCAGCAAGGTCTGCACCTTCACAGCTCATCTTTCACTTGACTTTGGCTTTTTTCTTCAGAGGAAAAACTGGGATGCCATTCCACAGCAAGGGCAGAGAAGGAAAGGCTGAGCTGGCTCTGAAGAGCCCTGGTGGTGTGTCTGTGGAGACCCTCTCTTTGTTTCAGGGTTGTTGAGCCCCTGAGAATTGCCTAGGCCTTTTTCTCATAATGAAAGGAAAAACTGTTGGAAATGCTATTTTTTGTAGTCCAGAGGATAAAAGAGTTGTTTTCCTGAATCTCTGCAGCTTTTACTAGGCTGGAAGGGACATGTGAGGCTCATCTACTCTGGCTGCCTGCTCAGGGAAGGACAATTTTCAAAATCAGATCAGGTCATAGGAAGTAATCAGTTTAGTCCTTGATTATAATTTTTAGAGGTTTCTGCCTCCATTGCCACACAAAGAGCTAATCTGGCCTTTGGCACCACGGATTAGGCAGAAATTCCCAGCTCCAGAGCAAAAGCAACACAGAGGCAAGAAGCTCTTGAGGTAGGTCAGCCTCCTAATGGGCAGGAGAGCTCATTTCTTTGTCTGTGGTGGATCCCTTTGGCAAGGCTCCCACCGCTGATTCCCATCTTCCCTCCTGTGCCCCTTTCTGGCAGCCGGAGGTCGTGGGACCCTTACGGCTGTGCAGAGTGCGAAACGAAGCGTTTGTGTCACTAACCTTGGGGAGCAGGGCAGGAATGGCAACGATAACTGTTCACCAATCGTGCTTATAAACCAAAATTAGAAGCCTTCCCTTGTTCTTAACTCCCCTTCCTTATCCTTCACACAATGCCCCTATCTGCCCTGCTCATGTGATTTTTGTATTCTCCTCAGCAATTTTATTTGCACAATGTTTTTTTTTCCTCCCACATGCTTGTTTTTCTGGCTGCTTCACAGTGGCTGAAATGTTTAGTGCTTTCCATCTGACTTAAGAGGTTTCTGGTCTCACAGTTGCTCTGGAAAAATGTAAGCGCTTAATTAACATGCAACTACTGGAAGGGAAGAGAAAGAGGAAATACGGAGTCACGTTCTTTTTGTCTGACAGAGCAAAGAGCCCTGTGGTACAGAACACACAAGAAAAGGGGTTTCATCAAGAGATCTGGATTCTCTTTCCATCCCAGTGCCTTGTGTGATTTCCAGGCAGTGCCTCATCTCTCCAAGCCTCTTTGCCTGCTTTCTGCTCTTGTATCTTTCGTTCCTATTCACTTATTTTCTCCTTCGTTGAGGTGTTAAACAGCTTAGGGCAGGCACCATCCCACCTAAAACGTACCTGCGTCAGCTGGCAAAGCACCTGCCTGTGAACCCTTTGCACTCAGTGGTGAAGAGAGACACCTCACAGTGATTCAAAGCTTAAGTGGGATAAGTAACAGCTCTTAAAAAACCTTTTTCTCTCCATTAGCTGCAGCGGGAACCTAAAACTCCTGTGTTCCGCACCCGGACAAAGAAAATCTAGTGGGAACCTACGCAGCCCGGAGCATATGCAGTGTTTATCACCAGCAGCTCAGCTGAAAACTTTAACACCTAACTATAACAAATTATAATGCTAGGAAAAGCTGCTTTTCCTGGGTTTCTTTCACACAAAGAATCTCGTTGCTGAATATCACTATCAAAGCAAGCACAGCAGAAATCACTTGAGCTCTTTTTTTGTTATAGCAGTGAAGGACTGTAAGCAAAATGAAGCACTGTTCTTCTGGGAATAAATAAAAAAAGTAGGATCTGCTTTAGAGCAACACTCATAGAAGCTTAGAGGAAACTTAAAACCTGACACTTTGCAAAGTGAGGAGGAATAATGAAGATGCAGAGGTTGGAGTTTGCCCTGTTGGGCCGTTCTTTAGTGGAAGCCAATCTTTGGTGCAGCTCAGTGTGATGAGCAGCCCACATTATTATAGCCCAGGAGGTGGAAGGATTAACTTGGAAGGGGAAGGAACTTTGGGGTGTTTGACTACCTGTTTTCTAAAGACAGCAAAATGTTGAACACCAACAAAAAGCCTCACATGAAAAAAACAGAGAACTCCTACCCCAAACCCCTCAAAAGGCCAACTGGTCTTTTGAAATGTGGTATTTTATCTGAGCACTGCAATGACACGGGAGCATGGAAGTCAGGAAGGGGTTTGTGAAGGCAGCTGCCACTGCTGGGTGTGAGAGTGGAAGAACAGGTCTGGCTTAGATGGCCTGGTGGGAGTCACCTCCTTCATCACTT
The DNA here is from genome assembly GCA_013397935.1 of Dasyornis broadbenti. Lineage (NCBI taxonomy): Eukaryota > Metazoa > Chordata > Aves > Passeriformes > Dasyornithidae > Dasyornis > Dasyornis broadbenti. Next base: position 78,484 of record VZRN01003130.1, on the reverse strand, counting down.
TCCATACATCCCTGCTGCACTCTCATCCCTGCCCTATTCCCATCCAATCTTCGTTCCCACTCATCTCTCTCCAGTTGCATCATTTTAGATAGCTACTCTTTTCCCTCAAAAAAAGAACTTATTTATGAAAACAATCTGTAATTTGCCACCATGACTTGTGTGTTCTTTCCTTTCCTGCCGTATATTGGAGCCATCTTTAGCTCTAGAAGATGGGATTTTTTAAAATTTTCCTGCTGCTTTTCCAGCGTGTGCAGTGCTCAGCCCCTCAAAGCTCTATTCTGTTGCCTTAAGTTGTATGATGAAACACTTCTGCACGTGCTGAGTTGTAGGACTCATCAGCCAGCAAGTGGGTGACAGTCTCTACAGTAGCTAACACAGCCCCTGGTAGGTAAAATAGCACTAAAATTCTAATAATTAATTTGCTAAAGCCTTTTCTCATAGACAGATTTCCTGCTACAATATTATGACTCAGACACCACCATTTTCAGTGGTCTGTTCTTCCAAGGATGAATGTTTTCCACCCAACATGGCACTGAATCATTCCCTGGGATGCGTAAGGTATTTGTGCTTGCATCACGTCGAGGTGTTGTCGTTATGGTAACTCTTCTGTATTAGCCTTGATTCCTCGTGTAGTGCAATTATGAATGTTGTTGTTTTAAAATACTGTGAGCTGCCTCCAGCCCAGGGAGCCAGCACAGCTCAGTGAGACCTGCACATCCCCACTGAGGCAGGGCTGCTTCACCATACGTTGTTAAAATAAGAGTTGGTAGGGAAAATAACACAGCAGAACTATTTTTGTGGGAAATCAGTGGAGAAGTCCACATTTCCCTTGGACTTTTCTCCACAGCTCTAAGAGAGACGCCTAATTTTTTTTATTTCCTTTTAAATTAATTCAGCCTTGGTTCTCAGGTAATCACATGAGTCCAAATAAGCAACACTGCACTGCACTAATTGAAATGATTACATAAGCTGTGATACTTCTGCAGAGGTGCTTTAGAAAAGCCCACTTTCGCCCGAGGTCCAGAAATTGTACACCCAGGCCAGATCTTCCTCACTGTATCCCAGAAAAGGGGTGGGGTATCCCACAGTGCCAGGACCTCCTTGTGCCCCCTTCCTTTATGGGTTTAATCCACCATTTCACTTTTCTGGATGCGAAGCAGTTCAGGGCTCAGAGAATATTAAGGACACACAAAACCATTAAAGATTGTGGCTCCAACGTCCGCAATTTGCCTCAAGGTTCCAAAACATTCCCTGGATGTTGCCCAGGGGACGATAAATCCACTTCTATCTCTCCAGACTTTGAAGGACAGACATTTTTTCTTAAATAGACCTTCTCTGTTTTCATTCCCTTATTTATCTGGAGCTGACACTTTAGCACAGTAGACGCAGCCAGACACTAAAAACAAAGAGAAACTCGAGTCCTTGACTTCTTCTGAGACTTGCAGCCTGTATTTAAGAAGGGAAAAAAATCTCTAACAAACAGACAAAGCGTGTTTACAGATTTGTCTCTTTGGCTTTTCTAAACATCAAATAGGCAGAACAAAGATTAGGAGTTTCTTCTACTTTGTGAGATACGAAATAAGAAAGAATAAACATATTTATAGAATAAAAAAAAGAAAGAAACAAAAGATACAGTGCACAAGGTGTTCCTTTGGTTTCTTAGGAGAATGTGCAGTGAGGCTCAAGATTGTTTGTCTGCATTGCAAACCCTCACAATGAGCTTTTGAAAAATGTTTCATTTGCTGGGTACTTGAACCTCTATGTGGATAATGCGTCTCCGAAATGAAGGGAGGAAAGGAGGAGGCAAGGGAGAAGAAAACAACTGTCTTTGCTGCTATTATCTTCAAAGACTGCAACATTTCTGCAGGGTTTCTAGATAAATGGTGAAGGAGAGCTCTCCCATCCTTCGCCCTGCTCCAGGAGATGCCGTCCTCCACCCAATCTGCTGGAGGCTGATTTCACTTTCTAACCATTTGCTGCGGCGTGTTTTACCAGGCCTTGGCTACAGAGAAACCAGATTTCCCAGCTGGGCTGGCCTTGGTGAGAGAATCACCCCTGCCAAAGGCTGAAATCAAGGTTTTTCACTTCATATTCAAGAACGGAATAGGGAAGAAAACAAAAATAGGGGAGACGGGTAAGATGGCCAGACATCCAAAAGCTCTCTGAGCTTTGTGGGATAGAGGGAGCCTCTTGCTGGGGCAGTTTCCCCTCCTTGGGCAGCTTTGGGTGGAAGCACCCTGTTGCCTTTGCTGTTCCCTGGCGTGGGTTTGTGCTCTGGAAGTCCTGAGGGGATGCAGAGACAATCGGCTGCTCTCAGGCTGGGCAGTGGGATCAGAAAGGAGGAGAGCAGTGACAGGAGAGGGAGGCAGCTGCAAGGACATCATTTGTCCCAAACACAGTTTAAAAGGCGTGGAGAGCAATTTGGGTGTTGATTTGGTAAAGAGTGCCCCGGTCACCCACCAGGCCTTGCCATCCCGTCCCTACATCGGTGAGCGCTCAGTCTCTGTAAAACCCGGCCATTTGTTCAATCCCTCGGATAAGGACTTGGGACAGTTTCTGTTTCAGGTAGCTGCGTTTGAAGCTCCTGGCCCTGGCCTTGAGGAGGGAGGTGAAGCTGCTCCCGAACACGGAGCGTGGTTCTCACATGGGTTTTTCTGTCGCCACCATGTGAGACTGGCGCGTGCATGCAACAGGCACGGAGCCACCGCCACCAAACACATCCCCACTGCCAGCTGGACTTCAACCAGACATCCAAAGGTGAAATCTTATCTCCATGCCTGAGAGAAAACAGGAGGAGATGCAGATGGTCCCAATAAACCATTGCAGGAAACAAAGTACACTTGATAAGGAGCAAGGGAAAAGGAGGACGAGAATTCCTAATGTCAGTGATTCTGTTAAAGACTTTGACCATGCCTTATGGGAAACTGCAAAGTTAAAATATAAATAAACTGACTTTAAAACCTCAATATTGCAACAGTAGTGGCTGAGTTGAATTTAAATTACCTTCTGTAATTCTTGGAATATCTAATGCTTTAAGAAAGTGTGATGTTTTTCTTACCTCTTACATAACTTTTTTTTGGTCAAATTTCTGAAGCAGGGTATTGATTTCCTTTTTTTTTCTCGGCAGAGATTATGAAGCCTCTTATCAATTGCTTACAAATAAGGGCTGGACATGTTGGAGAACTAACAATTCAAAGAGCAGGGGCTTCTTCTCAAAGTCTTATCCAAGGATCCTAACACTTTCCTCAAAAGCCCCTGAGCATCGAAGAAAGATAAGGATAGAAACATCGTATTAGTGACTGTCATTTTATTTTATTTACCTGCTGAGTGCAGTCGAGAGAGAGAATCGCTTTTCAGCTCTGAAATTACTGTAGGTCTTGTCCACAAATAGAACCTAAGTGCTGCAGACTACACTATGCTTTTGCTTTTTGCATCCTGGAAGACTCTTTGGCTTCAGGAAAAGGCAGTTCTGCTCACAAACAGTGAAAACCAGACAGCTGCACACAGGAGATCAGATGTGAAGGTGTAGTTCTGCCTTCACCCTCAGAATAGGAATGAGTGTTACATCAGCAGGAGCACAGGCTGGCCCCCTCAATGGCCCAGCACTTTGGGGTTAGTCTGTGCAGACCTGCAATATTCTTATGGATTAGAATTCATTTAATAGTACTATTATGCCTCTACTAAACACAAAATGATTCTGTGAGCCCTAGCAGAGGGCTTTCCCCCCCTTCCACAATGGTATATGAGACAAGTAAATCTACAGGACACTCTTTGACTGCTGATTCATTTCTGATTCATAAAAATAAACAGATAGCAAGACATATGTCTGAGTTGAACAGCATTTACTCTGTGGGAACATGTAAATGTAATAACACTCTTTAACAGGGTTAAACAATATTAGCCCTCTGATTTGTCATTATTAGTGTCACTGATTCTAGTTTCATGAACATCACTGAAAATACATGGCATGCAAAAAACTACTACCATAATGTGAGCACATGCATCTGTCTTTCCAGAAGAAAAACAGGCTTGGCAGGGACTGCAGTTCTGCAAGGATTTGAAACAACAACTTTTTATTCATTAAAATGTGGTTATGGTCTGAAAACGGACTTGAGAGAGAGGAGGAGGGAGGGGAAAAATGATCGCTCATTACAGACAGCACTTAGCAGCTCCAGTTTGTCTTCCACTGGCAATCTGCACTGACACATACAGTGGCTTATTACTGCCTCCATTGATGCCAACGGAAAAATTCCCTGTGGAATTCAATGGGAGACAGACCAGACCCCAAATCTGGACTGCTGTCAACAGTGGGGAGCCAATGTCAGTCTAAACAGAGCAAGTTTGGTTTCTTTTCTGCCCCATGCATCTTCAGCAAATTGCCAGCTGAGTGTTGAATCCAGACTCCTTACAGCTCGTGAGGAGAGCGGCCGGGCAGGCTTTGCCAAGCCTGTGGAGTTTGAGGCTGTGTGAACCTCGTGAAGTATTTACCAGCTTTGCAGGACTGGGGATTGGCTTCTGCAAGCCAGTTCTCCTCTGATTTCAGGCCAGGGCTCATCTCCTTTCCAGGACACTGCCGTTGCTCTGGGTGTCCATGTGCACGTGCGGGCAGCTGCCGAAATGTGGCACCTGCACACGGTCACATCCCCAAAGGCACAACCTGGGATTGTTTCTCCAGGAGGAGGCTGTCACAGGAACGTGGGCTCTGCCTCCATAACCTGTTCTGAAAGCCCCCAGCGCAGAGGAGACACCAGAACTGCCTTTACACAGCCTGGTCCGGGATTTCCCTATTCCTGCATGTAGGAAACACGTTTTCCTAATGCCTTAACCCCAGTCATCTTTGCTGCAAATAGGGTGATTTCTGAAGGAACAAGAAGTGTATTGTTCTCTTCATAACAAACTTCTGCATGTTGGAAGAACTTTTGTCGTATCTTTCCTCTTATCAAATCTTTCCTCGTTCTTTTCTTTTCTAGACTAAACAAACACAATTCCTGCAACCTTCCCTTACAGGTCATGTTTTCCACATCTCTCATGATTCCTTTCTGCTCTTCCCTGGCCTCTTGCCAGTTGAGCCAAATGATGGTTCCCGAAGCTGGACATCCTGCCCCTATTTTGTTGCTTTGGATATAGGACAGTGAAGCAAGCAGAATTAGCAAGAGAGGAGGAGCTGATTTTTAATCCCCTCCATTATCCCTGAGCTGGATAGCACTGCTGCAGGGGTTTAGGAGAAAAAAGAGCCAAAGTGGGAGCTCACTGAAGCACTGAATAATGACATCAATTCCTAGTTATGACCACCTCTTAAATTATGCCAAGTCCTCATTAACCCTGAGGTTATTACTTTGCTCAGATAAACATTCACCTGCACGTTCACCCCCGGTGGGGTTTCGGGGACAGCGTGAGGAGTTTGCCTGGAGTCAGCTCGACTCCTGCCAGCACCACGGTGCTCCCACAGTCCCAGGAAGGAGTGGATCACGACAGAAACTGCTGTGCCGACTGTGGGAGCAGGGGGAGGACACTGTTGTCATGTCCATGTTCTATCTGTCATCTACTGGTAGCTATTTATACTGCGCTTATCGCCGGGGTGGGATGAGCAGGGGGTAACGGTAACGTGTGAGAGCCTCCAAGGCACAGAGAGCTGAAAAAAGAAAGATCTTGTTGGGTTTTAATGTGCCAGACTGAGCCTGGGAGGGAGTCGCTACCTGTCACAGCACGGGGACTGCTCTGCAGGCACGGCGTCTCTGCAGACCCACGGCCTTCCAGTGGCACTCAGAGTCCCTGAAAAATCACAGCCTGCACCGGGAAATTGCAAATCCCTCCAGAGCTGAGCTCCAGGGCTTTAACAGCAGCATGTTTTATTCAGCCTGTTTCTCCTGTGCTCTATGTTGTCCTTTATATGTTTTCAATATTTAAAGCCTGTTTTTCATGACATTGTTTCTTCTGGCATTTCCACACAAGATTTCTCTTTTTCCATGTCTCTTCATTCCAGAAAAGATGTGGTTTTGTGCACTGTTCTCCTACAGCTGTGAAATCTCTGGGTGTCCATTAAAATGAAAAGAGTGACAGAAAATTAAATTAGTTTTATTATCTATGGGAGCAGTGCTAGGGAAGAGGTGGGAGCTGAATCTGTTTGGGCTGTGTAGCTCAGGAAGAGCCAGGGAGCTGGACTTGGCTGCACCTGGGTTATTAATTTTTATTTTTTCTTAATTCTATCCCCTCAATCGATTTGTAAGGAGCCATCATTGCCTTTTACTGTTATAAACTAAGCAGTGTGGGAGGTTTCAAACAAGCCCATTTAATTTTTTAATCCTCCACTTCTTCCATGGCATAACCATTCCCCAAACAGTGTGGAATGATTTCGGTTCTACTTGTGATGGGAAATCAAGGATCATTTTCAAATGGATTAATTTCTCCAGACAGTCCTGCTGTTGACAAATGCAGTTAATAGTACTACACAATTTTAGAGAACACAGAGAAAGGCTACATCTACTGATCCACCTGCAGAATAACTTAGCACTGCATGTCAGCATTTAAAGGGGATTGTCTGTAATTAGACTGCTATAAAATATAAGTGCAGTGGTCACAGACAATAGAACCCAAGGAAGTATCTTTGCAGTGTGTCTGAGCACAGGCAGATCCACATGACCATAATGATCTTTCACAGGAGACTCATATGGAAAAAGAACAATACAATTGTGTTTGTGTAAGTGTATATACACACAAACACACAATTGCAGAGTGGGTCCATGAGTTGCGTTAGTCATGTATCACCCCCAGGGAAAATGGAACTTGGTCTAGGGACATTTAAAGGAATTATTTTTAACTGAAGATGATTACATCTGTGTCTGTGACCCTGCAAGATACTGGGGTTTCTCTGTCTTCCCCTTGTTTTCCCTGGAGACTGTGTAGGAAAATGAACAAAGCAGAAATGCAGAAATCTGTGGTTGCTCTGGACTCAGAGGCAGCCTCGTGTACGGCATGGGAAAGGACAGCCAACATTCTTCTTTCCATGAGGAGCCCAAAGCTCCTTCAAGAAGTCAGATAGGCTCTGCCAACCCAGAGAACACCCTCTGGGGCTCTGGGGGCTTTGGGGTCACCCTGGATGCTGCTGCTGGCAGGTTACAGCCCCAGAGAGCTGTTCTGCCATGAGAACAGGGGCAGGACATTCCCTCTGCTTATTCCCTCTGACACAGGATATCGAGGAGTGGGGAGTCCCAAATAATGGGAGCTCCAGGGCTCTTGGGATCCATGGCCAAGTGCACAGCCCCTCCTGAGTGCCTGGTGCTCTCCTTTGCCCCACAGGGCTGGTGGCCAGTGTCAGATTGGTGCTGTTGGTGCTCATGGTCTCACCCAGGGCAGAAAGACCCGGAGTGCTGCTCCTTGCTCCAGAGGGGCCTGGCTGCAGCTTCTCGACAGCTCTCACGTCTGTCAGCTCTGGGTTTAATGGCCCTGCTCCCTGGAAAGATGAAATATATGGTTGGGCAATAAAAGAAAAGCTGGAAAGAAAGATTTATAATTTTCCCCTTAAGCCTGTCATTCATGTCATTAATATAGATGTCATTTAGGAGGGCAACAACTTTCTCTTCTTTTTTCTTCTTTCTTTTTTTTTTTT